>WJSH01008762.1:0-18038 GCA_009757365.2 Lepidium campestre | reverse complement strand
GGGCCCATGGTATTATAAAAAAGACAGCCCATGTTACTTATTAGATTAATGCGAAGTGATTGATAGATCCCACACACATTTCTCTATTTTAAGAACTTTGTTCATAATGATATTTAGTGAACATGTAAAATTTATTAAGAAGCGTATGAATACGTTGAACTAAAGCTCTGTTATTACAGTTTTTCTTTTTCTTTTATCTAAGGAAGATTTCCAAAAGTCAAGATTTCTATTAGCCACATTTGCAATAATGAAATTAGATTTTACCAAATTAGTTCAAAGTTAAAATGTTTAAACTTATTTGGGCGCCGATAACAGGTGAACCAGTGGTGTTTCTCACTTTACAAATCCTCAGGTACCGGATTCGATCATTCATCGCGATAAGTGAAAGAAAAAAGGGATTTTAGGGAATGAACTTTGGCTATGGATTGAGCTTTGTCGAACCAAATTGTTAACAAAAAAGAAGAAGTTATATGGGCATTCAGGTACCCAAACCCGTTCGGGTCAGATCTTTTGCGTTTTGGGTTTTTTGGTTTTAGTTATATAAAACTCATTCGGATATTTTACTATTTTAGTCTGGGTTCGGTTATTAAAATAGCTATTTTTAGAGTCAGATTCGGTTTGAGTTCGGATACCCAAATTTTTTAATTAAAAGTTCTTATCTAATTTTTTTTTAAAGTCTTAGAAAACCATAATTTAATTAAAAGATTTAATATTTTAGTTGTTTTTGTTATTTTAATTGAATATATTTGGATTTATAATTATAATTTTGAATATTTGGGTAAAATAAAAGTTTATATATAAATAATTATATTTTTGGTAGTTTGGATACCTATTGGGGTTTTGGTTTTTACCCGATCGGTAAAACATGTTCGGGTATTTTGTTGGATTCGATACGGGGTTCGATTCGTCTTAATTCATATTGGATTTGAGTTTGGTTTCAAATTTCGGGTAAAATGTCTAGGCCTAAGTTTAACTATATAGTATAAAAAATCTCTGCTATCGGAGAGATCTAAAACTCTAGTTAAACTGATCGTTGTGGTCTCATCATAGAATTGATTTAAGACAAGCCTCCCAAACTCACTATAGTTATAGTTGGTTCGTAGCATATGCAGAAACTAAAGTTTGAGTGTCGGATTCGCTAGCGAGATTCCTATTTTTCATCTGACAATTCAGTTCTTTTTATACATATATTTAAATTTATGTGTACCCATTCAAGTTTTTTTTTTGTCATATAGATTTGTAAATCTATGTTGCTTACACATTTACCACTTGAATAAGACACATTTACCACTTGAATAAGACATTCAACTACAATGTTAACACTATAATTTGTTCTACTAAAATCTTAACCATTTACTATTTTTTAAGGAAACTAAAGTCAAAGTTTCATCTCTTACATTTTTCCTTCTGTTTCTAGATTACCACAACTTCTATGTCAATCGTCTTATCTCTTTTTTGACGATTACACACTCCCTCTTGTCCCCAGAATCATAATCCTTCTTGAAAATGTGAAAGTAAAATAAACATTAAACATATAAATTGTATGCTAAACCAATAACTAAAAAGTTAAACATGTGTTTATGAAAGTATATATCTAATATTTTAGTTATACATATAAACAAATAATTGTATGGTTAAATTACGTCATAGCATGACATTAAGTTGTTTGATTTATGTCATCTTGATTTGAACTCCATGCGGGTTAACTCCGGCCATATAATAAACTATACTTTCACATGTTTAGGTTAGATATTCGTATGATTAATTGAATAAATTAATTATTAAACCAATAACTAAAAAATTATACATGTATTTTGAAGCCGCATTCGCTAGACAGAACATCAAATGCACATGCATCTTCTGCATTTCGTTAGATAATCTAATCATTATCTTTCTTTTTCATTTAAAACAAATTTATTTTGCCTTTGATAGGGGTAAGACTGTAATGTCTCGGCTAGAGACTTAATTTACAAAAAGTATAAGTTATTCATTGAATTACGGGAAAACAATTATTTTAAAATCGAATTTGTCCGTCTTTGCCGAATTAAATACAAATTTTTTCTCTCTCTTAAAAAATATGAACTTTTCGTTGACTTTGCCAATTTGAAACTGTTGTTAGTCAAAGTTAACAGAACATTAACGTCCGTTTAATGTAAACGTAATCAAAATTGAAATGGATAAGAGAGATGGAGAATGAATACTAAAGATCCTTAACAGAGCTTGACTATTTGTCAATAAAAAATAATCATAGTTTTATATTGGCGAACTCAACCAAAAGTTTGTGTTTTTTGTTGAGAAAAAAAGTTCGTATTTAATTCGGCAAAAAACTGACAAGTTTAATATTATTATGTCCGTTTATTAACGAAGTTAAATGGACGTTAACTTTCTGTTAATGTTCTCTTAACTGTGACTAACAACAGTTCTAAATTGGCAAAATCAACGAAAAATTCATGTTTTTTTTGGAAAAAGGAAAAATTTGTATTTAACTCGGCAAAGACGGACAAATTCAATATTAAAATGACCGTTTTCCCATTGAAGTACGCAAAAACTTATGAATATTCACTTAAATCACCCTTTAAAATATTTGATGGTTGTTGTCAAGTATTAATTATTTTAAGTATGAAACAAATTATGTTAATAATTAAATTGTTTAATCATTCAGTAAGACTTTACATCAATTGTTACAACTAGCCAATACTAATATTAATTTTTATCAATGAAAAAAGTTATCATCATTTTTTATATTGATTACAATAATTGATAAAAGTATTTGCTTCAATTGATTGAAATGAAAAAACATGTTTGGACATTACTACTCTTGTTCAATGCAAAAATGTTTGTATATCAAAACAAGTGACAGTAAACATATAAAATATTCAAACCATAACAAACTCAAACTTCTTTTTATATATATTTTTCAGCATGTTTGTCGGTTTAAATAATCTAATACTATTAATTTTTTTTTTTTCAAATTCTAACATTGAATTTGTAAAAAATGACCACTAATGTCATTAGAAAAAAATTAAACCATATGAGAAAAAACATATGCTTCTTTTGCAAGTATTTCTTTTAAATGTATAACTGGTCCAAACATAGATGGAATACCAATATGAATAACAAGTCTGACACTAACTGTATGGCCAAATATAGAATATTGACTACTAGTGATCAGAGTTGAGAGTTTAAAAAATTAGATTATAATATATGCCTTATAGTTTATAAAAGATGACTGAAATTCATTGTTAGCTCTTTTTAAGTTTATGGTAAAAGAAAAATGATTCCACCAGCCAAGGTAAGTGCAAAAATCGTACGGACATATATAAGTTTTAAGTGAACAAGTGTAGAGATTAAGTTTTATAAGAATACAAAGTAATTAAAAAATAAGATAAAATAAATATATACATATTGATGGAACAATCTGAATACAAAGATGACAAACATGATAAATTTAACGATAAGTACATTGTGATAGTAGATGGAATCAACGAAAACCAAAAATCACACAAAATATCTCTAATAGTAGAGTTTCACTAAGATCAAATTTTGATTTGATAATCAATCCCTAAAAACGAATAATAAAAGAAAATCAAAAGCATAGAAGTAAGTGACTTGATCAAGTAGTTAAATTTTTATCTATGCAATTTTTTTCACCCGAGTTCGATTTTATGTAGTACTCTCTATAATAGGTCTATTATTTGAGATATGAATCACAATTTTTTAGTGTAAAGGCATTGGGTATTAGGGAATTTCCTTGGAATTCATGAGAACAAAAACACCCAAATCATCATGGAAATCATATATAAAATTTTTTTAAACTCAATCAAAAAGTTGTATCAATCTTCTTTCAAATATAACTTCTACAACTGAAGTCTATGAATCATATATTGTTGTTTGAATTCACAAAATTACAAGCATTACATTCACAGTTGATCAGTTAAAACAAAATATATTGACCTGAACTTTCAATGGGCTAAGGAAATGGATGCTCATTTAGAGTGTTTCCTTTATATATATAAAATATATTTATGCATTAAATTACCTAGAAACTAAGACTATGTGACCAAACAAATATTAGCATTAAGAACGAAGAACCATATGAACAAATTTTTAATCAATTATCTTAAGTCTAACAAGCTATGAATTCTTTTGAAGACCATAAAACCACTCGAAGAATTATCACTTTTTGTTTTGTCAACAAGTAACCATTGGATCTACAAGACTTGATCCATAGCCTAAGTTCTTTAATTAGAGCATGGTGAGATTCGAACTCACCACATGATGCCTAACTAAATCATGGGTAAGCCAACTGAGCCACTTGTTTCTTGGCAGAAGAAGAATTATCACATTAGAGAAAAAAATAATATATAAAGAAATACAATACTAAGGGGGGTGTATTGAAGTGTGAAGTTTAAAAGATTGTGAATGAATTAGATTTTATGAGATTTTAGATAATTTTAGGTGAATTTAGGGAAGTTCTTGTGATTTGTGGAAAAATCTTCCAAAACTCCACCTAAAACAATGAGATTTGGAAATCTATCTTTTTAACTAAATAAATCTTCTAAAATACCCTATAATCTCTTAGAATCACTTAAAATTGCACACTTAAATTTTTTTAATAATAGTGGATTTGATTGTGTTTTTTTTAATCATTAGTTCAATAACACTGGATTTTAGGTAATTTTTAGAAATTCATTTTTGAATAACATGTAATTTGTCACTTTAATCCAAATTATTTAAAATTCACAGTTTAATACCCCCTAAAATATTTCATTTTCATTAATGTATTGGGTTTATCTTACAAAAATGGTCTAAACATTGATGTGTTATATATTTGCCTATAAAACTCTGTTTTCTAGTTTGTGTTTTCGTAGATCTCTAGTATTTGTCTGAATCACAACAATTATCAATTAAAATAGAAAAACAATAAACGGTTGACTTTTGTTTTTTTTGAATAATTTGAGAAGGAAAAATCCATCACAAGCATAGTTAAGATCCAAAGCCAATAACTCAATGACAGAAACAAGTAAACCTATGCCCACTAAAGTCAACCAAACCAAACCTTTGTTGTGTGTCTACTCTGACCACACTATGTTTTGTATCGAGGGAAAACCGCTACAATCTAAGCGAACTTTTTCCGTCGTACTAATTTTTATGTGAACTTTATGACCCGTTTAAAATCTTAGTTTTATACTTAAAAATTTAAATATCATACATGACCTTTTTAATTTCAGCAAAAACCTACATTGATCCTTAACTCGGTTAGTCAATAGTTAAGTTCTCCATTAATATACAGTTAAGTGAAACGTGTACGACAGATTTACCGACATGTGTACACGAATTAAAAAATTAAAATTTAAAATAAAAATAGAATAAAATAAAATAAAATAAAATAAAATAAATAAACTACTTTAAATTCAAATAAATATAATAATTATGGTAAATTTAATTAAAAAAAATAAATTAAATTAAATTAAAATTAAGTACAATTGTAATCCAACCGATTCGAAAAATCCTCAATTCTATTCCGATTACAACCCGACTACAATCATAATCCACCCGATTCAAAAAATCCTCAATTCTAGCTCGATTATAACCCGACTACAATCATAATCCATCTAATTTAAAAAATCTTTCATTCTAGCCCGATTACAACCCGGCTACAATCATAATCCACCGGATTCAAAAAATCTTCAATTCCAACCCGATTACAACCCGACTATCATCATAATCCTACCGATTTGAGAAAAAAACTCCAATTCTAACACTCAAATAAAAAAATGAATAAATTCTCATGATTGTTATATTCACTAGACTTGACTTTCTGTTTTGCTTAATTTTTTGTTCAAGAAAAGCAATATTTGTTGAGAGAACAACCCAATTTAAGATGTTTATTATTTATTAGTAAACCATTTATCAATAAAAATATAATTAATCAAGATGAAACTAGATTTTAGGACCAACCCAATTATAATATTCACCAAACCTATTTTTGAAAGTTTCAATTTAAAAGAAAAAAATCTTGATTCTTTTCTCCACATTTATTTCTTCTCTTTAGGGAGGGAGAGACTCTAACCTCCATTAATTTAATTTATTTTATTTTAATTTAATTTATTTTACTTCAGTTTAGTTTAATATAATTTAATTTAGTTTAGTATAATTTAATTTAATTTATTTCAATTTAATTTATTTTAGTTCAGTTTAGTTGAGTTAATATAATTTCATTTAGTTTAGTTTAATTTAATTTAATTTAATTTTAACTCAATTTAATTTATTTTAATTATGTTATTTTATGTTATGTTATTTTATTTTATTTTATGTTATGTTATTTTATTTTATTTTACTTTATTTTATTTTATGTTATGTTATTTTATTTTTAATTTTTTAATATGTGTACACGTGTCGTTAAATCTGTCGTACACATGTCACTTAACGGTCTATTAATGGAGACTTAACCGTTGACTAACCTAGTTAACAGTCAATATAGGTTTTGGCAGAAATTAAAAAGTTCATGTATGATATTTAAATTTTGAAGCACAAAACTAAGATTTCAGTCGGATCATAAAGTTCACGTAGAAATTGGCACGATAGAAAAAGTTCTCTTAGATTTTGCCCATTCCAACAAAAGAAATGTCAAAGGTACGTAGCAAAACAATAAATAAGAGAAAGAAAATTGATTTTATAAATGTTACAAGCTGGCCTAGATTAATGGTAGTGAATTTCCAATTTGTTATAAAATAACTATTTATATATATTATATAATATAATATAATAGTATTAAATCTCATGCTGTCTTGCATGGTCAAATTTTTTATTTTTTATTTTTATAATTAATTCTTATGAAATATGAAAATGCATTAATAGAATTATAAAGGAAGGAAAAAGAAAAATAATGTAAGAAAAAAAAAATATTTAAGAAGAGATGAAAGTGATCATTCAAAGAAGAGAGAGAAGTGGAGATAGTGGGGAGGATGAATTAGCTCTCAATTTTTGTTTAATTTTATTAATTATTTGGTTTCTTTTTTAAATAAGAAATAATTAGAAAAATTAAAGAGCTATTTTTTGGGGTTTATACCACGTACCAAAAGGAGAAGTTGATGGTTTTTTGAAAAATGACTTGTAGATTATTATATAAAAATATATATGTATGTGTAATAAAGAAATGACAGTGTATAAAAGAGAGAGAAAGAGTGACGTGAGGAAGAGTTTGAGAAAGTGATAATGAACTTGTTTTCATTCAGTGTTGATGTGTATAATTCTTATGACAAGTACCCTATTTATGCTAGGAGTAAGTTGGGGGCTTACAGTCGGTAAAAATAGAAAATATTAAAATAATACATATAGATAATTATCCATATTCAATGATAAATTACGTACTGTCTGGGTAAAAACTTTATCATGAAAAAACTCAATGAAATAAAAACCATAACAAGGGAAAAATAATACAGTGACGTATTCTCCCCCTGAAATTATGGATATCATAAATTCTGTAGTTGACGCATCATGATGCCATGAATGTGTTTTCTGAATGTTGTAGTAGAAAGCGCTTTTGTGAACAAATCAGCTGCATTGTCTGTTGAACGGATATATTGAATATTCACTTCTTGATTCTTCTCAAGTTCTCGCGTGTAGGAAAAAATCTTGGGGAATATGTTTTGTTTGGCCGCTCTTGATATAACCTTCTTTGAGTTGAGCGACACATGCAACATTGTCTTCAAACAATTTTGTTGGCTCCTTATTTATGACTAATCCGCTTGACTCTTGTATGTGTTGAGTCATAGATCTGAGCCACACACATTCTCTACATGCCTCGTGAAGTGCAATTGTCTCTGCATGAGGAGGTAGCGACTAAAGTCTGCTTTTGGGAACGAAGAGATTGCATTAACTGTGAATACTTCGTGTATCCATTTGCTCGGTATTGTTGATGCAGGATTACATTTTCAGGATGAAAGGTTTGGAGAGTTTTTTCGATCATATCATAATCGCTTATTTTCTCTCCACACAGAATTATCCTGGAAGTAATTCCGAACTAAGCGGAATTATATTCACTAACACTTTTGTAATCCTGTAACCGGAGGTTCAACCACTCATGTTTAGCTTTTGGTAAGATCACATATTTCTGGTGATCAAACCTATCTTTGAGTGTTTGCCAAAGATCCGTTGGATCTTCTTTGATGATATATTCATCTTTTAAACCATCATGGATGTGGTGGAATAAAAATATCATAGCTTTCGCCTTTTTCTCATCTGAAGTCGTTTTAGACTTATCGATGGTATCAAGGAGCTCTAATCCTTTTAAATGCATCATTTCTGCGACTGCCCATCGCATATAATTATTTTCATATAAATCAGGGGTAGTAATCTTAAGTTTCGTCAAATTTGACATGATAACTGCATAATATATAATAAATTTAATTTAAAAATACAAATGATATAAAAATAAAAGTAAAAGTAACATAAAATAAAATATTTTGTCATCTGGACAAAATTTATTTCATCGTTCTTTTAGATCGTTTTCATAAATGTCTTCTGGACGTTTAAAATTACAACGATTTGAGGAGACATAGTCTACCATGTGATCCAATCGTTTGAGGAGGCAGAGCCTACCATATGATCGGAGGAGACATAGTCAACCATTTGATCATGATCGTGGAGGCAAAGCCTACCATAACAATCAATTCGGAGAAGGCAGCGCCTATCATCCCGAACATATATGGGGAGTGAATCATCCATATTAAGGCAGCAAGCCGACCATTATAACAATATATAAATTAAATTTAAATGGGCATTATAACCGCATATAAATTAAATTTAAATATTTAGTATATATATATGGGGACTCAATCACCCATTATATCGAAATAAAAATAGACATAAATTTAAATCTCATCTTTCTCACATTTTTAATATAAGAGCACCTCGTGTTTATAACGTGTTATAAAATAACTATTTATATATATTATATAATATAATATAATATAATATATATGTATGTGTGATAAAGGAAAGAGAGTGTATAAAAGAGAGAGAAAGAGTGACGTCAGAAAGAATTTGAGAAAGTGATAATGAACTTGTTTTCATTCACTTTTGATTGGTTTGATTGGTAGCAAATAAAAGTTCCTTTGTAAACGATATGCTTAATTTGCTACCAATCAGCACTTTGTTTGAAACGACCTTTTTAAACGGTTGTTCGAACTTATTTAGGTCGTTTTCAAATTGAGGTATTTACGGTCGTTTGTAAATAAAAACGATCATTTATTTTTGCATATTATATATTATTATGATTTAAACAACAATATATGATTCAAAGAAGAATTTTTCGTTTATATTTAGAAATATAGTTATTTGCTAGTATGCAAATATTATTTTTAAAATAATAGCTGTAATTTATATATTTATTTTTATAGTAAAACAATTAAACTATATATTATTGCATAACTTTTAGAATAAATATTTAAATCAAATTATACATACTAATTTTTATCTTATTACACTATTCAGTCATTGTATTGTCAGCAATCAATATTAATCTTTAAACGACCTTCGTTTGAAAATCTCTTTTACCAACCACTATCTTCAAACAGTCATTTTCAAACGACTTTCGTTTCAACCGTTCATTTTCTTCAAAAGATCATTTCAAACAGTGTCACCAATTGGACCCGATGTGTATAATTCTTACAACAAGTACCCCTATTTATACTAGGAGTATGTCGGTGGTTTACAGTCGGTAAAAATAGAAAATATTAAAATAATACATATGGATAATTATCCTTTTTCTACCACAATTCAATTATTTTTTTCTAATATAGCTCATATGATCAAGTCACATGTGGCAATGACTTTAGATAATTTTAGAGTACTATAAAATCTTTAATTAATTCATAAGCCACAAGCTCTGCAAATTCAAATCTCAATTCTACAATTTATAAGTGCTAAACAAAATATGATTAAACAATGATTAAAATTATTAAATTAGTTAGTTATTAAACAAGATTAAACTAATAATGTTAAAGGAAACAACCAAAATAGTGAGTGCTTTGATTTTAAACTATTGACGTCTCATAATCTAAAAATCACAATATATAATTGATTAAAAATATTTGTTACTAGTAGTTGTTGCATATGTTTTGTCTTCATATCGTCATTTCATTAGTTAATTAAGTAGAATTGCGGTACTTTTATTTCATTATATACAAATATAATGATTTTCTTTTTTCTCTGCAGTATCTATCGCTCTTATTTAAAATGTTTTAGTATAGTGGTTGTGTGCACAAACATTGATAAAAAAAAATTATCATAAAATTTTGAGCTTAATACGTGAGGGTATTAATTGAGTCTTAAGCTTAATACGTGAAGATCATCAATTTTCAAATTACTTTAAACATATAATTATGTTGGATCGTCTCTGCTTACGTATCAGAAAGTTGGTTGAGATGGTTGTTGCACTGGAGCTTTTGTATTGGGACCGAGTTGAATGAAATCTTGTTGTTGATTCATCGTTTGATTAGAAATTGGACTCCAAGATGGAAGTTGATTAACATAGAGGTTAGTGTCATTTAACGGATTTTAGTATTATTTAACATATATTAAAGTTGACTAATTTTGATTTTAAAATGGCTAGATCAACATAAATTTGTATTTAATTTGGCAAATGAAAAAGTTCCTACTTTATTTGACAAATTGTATAAAGTTCATATTTTATTTGATGACTTTTCCTATATATATTATATACTTATCTAGCTAATTTACTCTTTATTCTAAAACACTTATTGAATGAAACGAGAAGATTTTATACTCTCTAAATACGTTAATGATAACTAAGAGAGTGCAAATATAAAAACACGAAAATTTAACGGTTAATATTGTAAAATGATTTGAGTAAAAAATTCCTATTCAAACGTGGTAAAGATCCAAAACAATTGAAAAAGACAACAAAACCTAAGCCCACTAAGTCAACCCAAACCTTTTTTGTTCACTAGCTAGTACATAACACTATGTTATTTGTCTATATGTTAGAAAGTCAAACTCACAACGCAACAAAGAAACATTATATCAATTCTTATGGGGCCTAAGATCTATGCTTACAAAGTTATCCACGACGACTGCTTCATGAAATATGTGGATAATACAGAAAAATCCGATTGAAGACAAAAAAATAATAAATGATAAGATAAACCCATTTAAATTTAATGGTAATGTTATAAGCTGTCGCAAGTTCATGACAAAATATGCATTATATCTTTATCATATAGAGAAGAACATTTATAATATAATTTAGTAGTTGTTGTTAGTATTTCAGTTTTGTATCAGTCTGGTCTTGCAGATTTGATGAAGTCAAAAATTAAGAAAAGNAATATTTATCTAAAGATTTATTGATATT
Organism: Lepidium campestre; assembly: GCA_009757365.2. Classification (NCBI taxonomy): domain Eukaryota; kingdom Viridiplantae; phylum Streptophyta; class Magnoliopsida; order Brassicales; family Brassicaceae; genus Lepidium; species Lepidium campestre. The sequence continues at coordinate 6,661 of WJSH01008762.1, read as the reverse complement.
ATAAATCAAAATGTGATTTAAAAGATATGTTAGCTGATATAACAATGAAGTTGGATATGTTAACTTAAAAATTATATGGGAAAATTTCATACAACATGTTTATAAAAGAACTTATCTAATTTGTAAAACCAAAGACCAAAAATCAGAAATTCAAGATCTTAATTCGAATGAGGCAGAGAAGTGTAGATATGAGATCATTTGGAATGCAAATTTAATAGATATGTTAGAGGATGTTGAAGGTTGTTGGTTCTGATTCAAGTTTCTGCTTTTGGTATCAAATTAGATGGTTGAATTCAATTGTTTCAACAAGTTTAGTTGAAGTGAACTAATAAGCTGAAAGAGAAGACCATAATTAGTTTAACGTCGCGAATCAAACTGATTCAATTCAAGCGCTTGGTTTAAGCGGCTATTTAGTCTTCTTCTTTCTCTTGTTTTTCGTTAATGGTTGTTTCACTGAAAACACAATTCTCTAAAATCCTCTCTTGTAATCTTGCTCATGGTTTTGAGCTGAATTCTCTTTGATTTAGTGAATTGTCGGATTGAATCCGACCCTAGACGTAGGTTAGTCACATCGACTAGCTGAACTGGGTAATCAAATTCTTGTGTGTGTTCTTGCGTTCTTTATCTTGTCGAATTTCCCAAATCAGTTAGCATCAACTCGATTCACTGATTGATCTCGTCAGATGCTTGTGAACAACTCAAAGACTCGAAGGTGTATTCAATTTCATGATTTAATCGACATAATCCATTTTACATGTTATTGAATTGATTTCGTGCATTGATTTTGTGCATTGATTTCGTGTTCTTGTTTTCGTTGTTTGTAACAGAGTGGTATCAGAGCCTCGTTCATCGGTATCAATGGTGAGCCAGAAGTTCGAGATCGAGAAATTTGATGGAAATACAGAGTTCTCGTTGTGGAAGATTTGAATGCTTGCGTATCTTGGTGTGTCCGGTTACAAGGATGTGATCAACGACTTCACCCTAACCAAGACGATAACAGTGACAAAGAGCGAAGCGAAGAAAGTTGATGAAGGTGACAACGATGAATCACCGCAAACCGAAGATAGTACCAGACCCTGAAAAGATCGAAAGATCGGATCAAGCAAAGAACATCATTCTCCTGAACCTTGGAGACACGGTGTTGAGATAAGTTAATCACTGCAAGACTGCAGTGGACACATGGGCAACATTGAATCAGTTGTACATGGAAATAAGACTTCCAAATCGTATCAACTTGCAGCTGAAGTATTTTGGCTTTACGATGAGTCAATCGAAAAACATCAATGAGAATCTAGACGACATGTTCAAGATCATTTCGGAACTTGGTAGTCTAGAGATTACAGTACCAGAAGAAACTCAAGCAATCATAACCCTGAGATCTCTTCCTCCAAAGTACTCTCAGTTGAAGCATACTCTTAAGTATGGAAACAAACATCTAACGGTTCAAGATGTTGTATCTTTGGCGAAGACTCTTGAAAAAGATATAGCTGAGGAAAAGGGAGCTAATAAGGTTGAGTCTACAGTCTTATACACAAATGAAAGGGGCAGAAGTAACCAGAGTGGTCAAAGTGCTGGTAGAGATCACAGCATGTCAAAATTGAAGACAAGGCTGACTTGTTGGTTATGCAAGAAAGAGGGTCATCTAAAGAAGGATTGTTATGCCAGAAAGAAGAGGATAGAGAGTGGGGGTAATGGTGAAGCTGGAATTATAACTGAGAAGCTTGAGTTTTCAGAAGATCTAAGTGTGAATGATCAACTAGTTAAGGACATATGGGTACTTGATTCAGGATGCACCTCGCATATGACATCAAGAAGGGATTGGTTTTGCAGTTTTCAGGAAGATGAACTTGTTACCATATTGCTAGGTGATGATCATTCGGTGGAATCTAAAGGGAAATGATCAATTCGAGTTAACACTCATGGTGGTTCTATCAAGATTCTGAACAATGTCAAGTATGTTCCAAACCTGAGAAGAAATTTGATTTATACAGGTAAACTTGACAAGATCGGTTATAGACATGAAGGTGGTGATGGAAAGGTGAGGTATTTCAAGAATAATAACACAGCCTTGGTTAGAAAATTAACGAATGGATTGTACGTTCTTGATGGTGAAACAGTCACAAGTGAGATTTGTAATTCAGAAGTAAAGACAGAAGGCAAAATGGATATCACCAAGTTGTGGCACACTCGGCTTGGGCATATGAGCCTCAACAAAATGAAGACTCTCACAGGAAAAGGGCTGCTAACGAAAAATGATGTCAAGGACTTAAGTCTATGTGAACATTGTGTCATGGGGAAATCAAAGAAGACCAGTTTCAACATTGCAAAACACAATACAAAAGATGTTTTGGGGTATGTTCATGCTAATCTTTGGGGTTCTTCGTCAGTAACACCATCACAATCATGCAACATATATTTCTTATCGATTATTGATGATAAGACAAGGAAAGTATGGGTAATGTTTCTCAAAACAAAAGATGAAACATTTGATACATTCTGCGAGTGGAAAGAACTGGTTGAGAATCAGGTTGGTAAAAGAGTAAATGTATTAAGGACAGACAATGGTTTGGAGTTCTGCAACTCACGGTTTGAAAACTACTGCAAATAACACGGGATTGATAGACATCGAACCTGCACTTACACCACAACAAAATGGTGTTGCAGAAATAATGAATAGAACACTCATGGAGAAGGTAAGGTGTATGCTGAGTGAGTCAGGTCTTGATGAATCTTTATGGGCAGAAGTAACTGCAACAGCAGCTTATCTGATTAATCGATCACCTGCTTCTGCGATTGATCACAATGTTCCTGAAGAGCTTTGGCTTGAAAGGAAACCGAGTTACAAGCACTTGAGAAGATTTGGATCAATTGCTTATGTTCATCACGACCAAGGTAAACTGAAACCGAGAGCACTCAAAGGTGTGTTCCTGGGATATCCACAAGGTACTAAAGGGTACAAGGTTTGGTTACTTGATGAGCATAAGTGTGTTGTTAGCCAGAATGTGATTTTTCATGAAGAATTGGTATACAAAGACGTGTTGGGTACAGAGAAACAGGAAGCAGTGGGTGACAGTAATCAGAAGACAACGATGATTACTGAACTGAACAGTGAGAAATATAAGGTTTCAGAGGGTTTAACTGAATGTGGAGCTGCTACAGCAAGCTCCAGTGAGCCAAAGACAGAACAGATTCTGAGAACACCAGAACGAGCAACATAAAGGGTTAATCTTGAGCAAGTTAGAAGCAGTCTCAGAAGGGTTACACCAGGAGCTGATTCTGATTTAACACAAGACTCCGATCTAAATGACTACGAGCTAGCAAGGGACAGGCTTCGACGTGTTGCTAAGGTTCCTAAAAAATTATCTGATTACACTAACTTTGCATTTGCTCTTGCAGCTGTAGAGGAAATTGATTATGAGGGGCCTAAGTGTTATCATGAAGCCAAAGAGAATAGAGACTGGGAAATGTGGAATGCTGGTATGAGAGAGGAGATGACATCATTGTGGAAGAATCAGACTTGGAATGTTATAGATCGACCAGAGAATGAAAAGGTTATTAGATGCAGGTGGTTGTACAGAAAGAAGCCGGCAATACCGGGAGTTGAACATGTAAGATACAAAGCGAGATTAGTGGCCAGAGGTTTCACGCAGAAGAAAGGAATTAACTATGAAGAAGTGTTTGCTCCAGTAGTTAAACACATCTCAATCAGAGTATTGATGTCTTTAGTCACAAAAGAAGACATGGAATTGGAACAAATGAATGTGAAAATAACATTTTTACATTGTGAGCTTAATCAGACTTTATACATAGAACAACCTGAAGGTTTTGAAGAAGATCTAAGCAAGGATCAGGTGTGTATGTTAAAGAAGTCTCTTTATGGTTTGAAGCAAGCTCCAAGGTTATGGAACAACATGTTTGACACATTCATGTTAAGCCAAGGATTTATCAGAAGTGATCGTGACTCATGTGTCTATGTTAAGGAAGTTAACATTGAAGAATATGCTTATTTGTTGTTGTATGTGGACGATATATTGCTTGCAGCTAAAAGCATATCTGAAATCAACAAGGTGAAAGAGGTTCTCAAGAGTGAGTTTGAGATGAAATAAATGGGTCCAACAAGTAGAATACTTGGAATTGACATTAAAAGGAACATAACAGAAGGTGTGTTACAACTATCACAGTGTGATTACTTAATCAAGGTTCTTCAGATGTTCAACATGAGTGATGCTAAGGCTGTAAACACACCAATTGGTGCACATTTCAAGCTGTCAAAGGTTAAGGATGACAGTGAGTGAATTGATACAAAGATAATACCCTACTCAAGCACAGTAGAAAGTATTATGTATGCAATGATCGGCACAAGGCCAGATGTTGCATAAGCAATCGGTTTGGTTAGCATGTTTATGAGTAAGCCTGAAGAGGTTCATTGGGAAGCTGTTAAGTGGTTGCTGAGATACTTAAAGGGATCAACAGATCTAAAACTATTTTACACTAGAGGCAAAGACTTGAAAGTTCATGGTTATAGTGATGCGGACTTTGCTGGTGATCTTGACAGAAGGAGATCAACAAGTGGATATGTGTTTACTGTTGGTGGTAACACAGTCAGCTGAAAGTCAAGATTGCAACAAACAATTGCATTGTCTACAACTGAAGCTGGGAATATTGCTTTGATTGAAGCTGTCAAAGAAGCAATATGGATTAAGAGACTGCTAAATGATATAGGAGTAAAAACAGAGAGTGCTACAGTGTGGTATGATTCACAGTCAGCTATCTGTTTGTCTAGGAACAATGCTTTTCACAAAAAGACAAAACATGTAGCAGTCAAGTACAACTTCATCAGGGACATGATTGAAGAGAATGAAGTTGAAATCGAGAAAATTCATACTTCTCATAACCCTGCAGATATGTTGATAAAAGGCATACATGTGCACAAGTTTGAGGAGGCTTTAAAAAATCTAAAGCTTCTATACTGAGTTGTTCAAGCAGCTCGTATGTCGGAGGTTAAATCCAAGTAGTACAATTCACTAAAGAGAAGAGGAAATTTTGAATCAAGGTGGAGTATGTTGAAAGTTGTTGGTTTTGATTCAAGTTTCTGGTTTTGGTTTGACGTCGTGAATCAAGGAGCTGAGAGAGAAGACCATAATTGGTTTGACGTCGTGAATCAAACCGATTCAATCAAGCGCTTGGTTTAAGCGGCTATTTAGTCTTCTTCTTTCTCTTGTTTTTCGTTAATGGTTGTTTCACTGAAAACACAATTCTCTGAAATCTTCTCTTGTAATCTTGCTCATGGTTTTTAGCTGAAGTCTCTTTGATTTAGTAGATTATCGGATTGAATCCGACCCCATACGTAGGTTAGTCACATCGACTAGCTGAATTGGGTAATCAAATTATTGCGTGTGTTCTTGCGTTCTTTATCTTGTCGAATTTTCTAAATCAGTTTGTATCAAATCGATTCACTGATTAATCTCGTCGGATGTTTGTGAACAACTCAAAGACTCGAAGGTGTATTCAATTTCATGATTTAATCGATATAATCTATTTTACATGTTATTGAATTGATTATGTGCATTGATTTCGTGTTCTTGGTTTCGTTGTTTGTAACAGAGGATATAACAATAAAATTGGATATGTTAAGTTAAAATTTGATAGAAAAATTTCAAACAACAGGTTTATAAAAAGTTTATCTAATTTGTAAACTAAAAACCAGTAATCATTCTACGTGATAAATATTAACAAATTTTTGGTTGCTATGACAACCAAAGTTCCCATGTTTTAATCTGATATAAAGATAATAATTCTCTGATATTCAAAATCATCAATAAACTAACTGGATCTTGTCCTCGATAAGAAGAAAGAAAATTTCATCTAATAAGAGGGTTTTGTTTATGATTTTAGTAATTAAAATATACATATGTGATGAATTTAAGAAAAATACTCTCAAAATATAAATTATGTATTTATCAAATATATATATATACCATGGATACCAGATATTTTGAAAAATGTTATTAGTGTTAATTTCAACTTGAATGGTAGCTCAAATCAGCCTAGAAAGAATTCATCCGAAGAGGAATTATTGGTTTTTTGAAAAGTCAATTTGACGTTTTGTGAAAATGTTTTGATTCCATATTTGGTCTTGCATGGATTTGTTTGGAGAGAGAATCAAACTCTACTCTTAAAAAGAACTAAAAACAAAACTTCACCACTTTTTTTCTATTAACCAAATGGTTTTGAATTTGAGGGGAATACCGACTCCGACCAGTAGAACTTTCGCATCATCTACAACAAAGGGCCAAAAATTTTATTACTAAGGGTCAATACATCATTCCTTGATAGTTCATCTTTTTAGGGGCCCAAGAGAGTCCATATACAAACCCTAGTGATCAATATGAATCGAACCATAGTGGCGGAAGTTCACATAGACATTCCTTTACCAAGTAGACCAATGCGTATTGGTTAAAAGATAAAAACTTTATTATATATGCTATGAAAAACCTTCCTGAAATTATTCAAATTTGAGAACTATATACTAAGTTCATAACACAAAGTAGCAAATAATAAATAATGTAGAAATATAGAGTATATTTTGTTTACTACTATTCCATAATTTAGTGTATTAGTTAATGGGTATTCTATGGTTATACTTATACATGTCAATTTA
>WJSH01008758.1:62914-75384 GCA_009757365.2 Lepidium campestre | reverse complement strand
GTAAGTCCCACTTATACGAGCTAAAGCTTGAAGCTTAAGATGTAATGGGAAACATAAATACCGGCTTTGGTCATCAATAAATGCTTTCTGTGTTGTTGAGTTGCAGATACCAGTTACTTTGGAGTTGCTATACTTGCGAGCAATGTACAAAGACAAAGATCCCCAGCCACATCCAACATCAAGAACACTATGTCCATTTTCCACTTTAGCTCTTTCACAATATAAAGCCAACATTGCTTCCTCTGCATCTTCTAAGCTACTTGAATCGTTTGAAAAGTAACAACAGCTGTATTTTTTGTTTCTTCCAAGTACAAGTTCGAAGAAAGCTGTTGGTAATTCATAGTGTTGAGTCTTTGGCTTCTCAGTATTGATAGCAATAGGCATCTCCTTTATAGCTGAAATTCATATCATTCATAAGAAAGCTTTAAACATCTCTTCAACTTTACATTTTGCAAAGAATATTGTATGATAAAACCTAGTATGTATATCCCCATATTATTCATAAAACTATTATATAATTAAGACCTTGAATTAGTCTTAACTGGCATGTAATTTTTTATAATTATACAGAAAAATTTAGTGTGCGCGAATCTCTCAACAACAATATCTAAACCAGAAAGATATAATTTTTTTTAACATTTTTGTTTTACTAAAACACACATGAAACAAAATTAATCATTGTAGGGTGCTAAAGTCATGTGGTCTCAGACTAAACTAAACGCCACAAGGCCAATAAACAAAGTACGTTTCTGTTTCAACACGCCTAGGTTGTGCAAAAACAGTCCTAATCACTCAATAAGCAAAAGGATAGAATTTAAAGGAAATTGGAAATGTATATGTGACTTACATTCAACGAAACGGAGGAGATCGGAGAGTTGTATCTCCGCTTTGGGTTTGTAACCAGAACGGAGACGACCGGCCAGAAGTAGCCGTGTGAGCCGCCTAATGACAAGATCAGGCAACAGATTCTTCTCCAGCAACGTCAGCCCAGCCTTCACGGAGACGCCATAAGCTACGTCGAGAATTTTCTCCATCTCTCTCTCGCTTCCTCTGATTCTATCTCTTAAGCTTCGAGACCAGATAAATAGGCACACGGACTTATCCAACTGGCCTTACCTTATTTAATGACCGAACCGGACTCGAGTTATTAAACATTTCAAAACATTACAAAATGATTTTTTTTTTTTTATTAGTAACAAAGTCAGATCATATATCTATTATTATTTTAAATTCACGTTTTTCAGAGTCAAGAATAATTTAAGTTTTTGTTTTTGTTTTGTTTTCTAACATCAACAGAAGGGTCGCAGAGAACGTCAATAGGCAACTGACTTAAACGCCAAACTGTTTGAGCATAAGGGCAAGTTAAAAGAACGTGATCTTCCGTTTCAGAGAGGTCACCACCACACCGTACGCATACTGACGAGGGTGATATATTGCGATGTTGAAAATTAACACCAACAGCTAGAGAGTGCGAGCCAATCCTCCAGAGAAAATGGCCAAGTTTGGGGTGCAATATCAAGCTTCCACAATGTGACATGGATTGCTACTACTTTCTTACTAATTATCCCTTGTTCTGGCCTTGAATTCCTATTTGTTTTCAGACCCATCCACAATTACTTTTAATACATGTGTATTGTCATGGTCAGATTGAATATGGTATAAGCCACAGAGGCACAGACAATATTGAAATCCAATGGAGACGATTTAAACTTATACAACCAATACAAGGCTACCAACTATGCATTCTATGTTTAAATGTAGAATACAAGGTCTGCTGCTCCTGCAGTGCACAAACCGTCCTATCAACCTTACCTCCACGTTAACTTATTGAATATCGCCAGATTTGCTAAGCAAAAACAGAACAGAGCTGTGTATCGTCCTTGATGAAGAGATGCTCATGGACCAGCTCTGTGAGTCTGAAAGGCGAAACTTTTTTACTCAAGAGGAGAAAAATTCTTGCTCATGGACTTGATCAGCCAATATGGCCATGTCTAAGTTCACGTAATCTCTATATTTTGCTTCTTCATTCTACTTGTAAAGCTTCAGTATCTACAGACACCACATGTTTACTCTCTCTTTTCCTTGTCATCTGTCAAATCAGAAGGAATCATCTGTTAATACACTAGAACCAAAGAATGCACAAAACATTGTGTATAGTCATACCAACTTGTTAGGGAAACTTTGGGAATCAGTGAACTTTGAAGGTGCAGAATAATGAGACTTCTTCTTTCGTAGAATCTCAGTGAGACGCCGCTCGTTTTTCTCTTGCCTAAGTAGATATCTCAAGGAAAACGATTCTTGCTCAAGCTTTGACACCGTGATTTCTAGTATGGCTAAGCTGTCCAAAAGCTCTTGTGCCTGTAAAATTTAAACGTTTTAAAGAAAATACAAAAGCGAAAACAACAACAATGTATGTGTGTTGGAGAAAGGATTGACCTTGTCAGGAAGTTCACAAGGCGAATCCATGAACGGCGAACTAGAGTGCTCAACTGCGCTTGTCAGAGCTAACCGTAAGTTAATCTCCTCTTGTAACTGTTGTTGCAGTCTCTTAACCTGTATTATCTCAAATTTTGTTAACAATCTACCATCATTGCTGGTAACTGGTAAGTACATCGAGCAAACTAAGTATGGGAACACAAGAATATCAAGACTTAATATGGTTTCTTAAAATGTAATTAAGCTCCATAGCTGAGAAAACTTCAAAAATGTGAGTAAGGAAAAAAACAGTAGATTGCTTCTGCTCAAAAACTGTTAAGCACCAGCAAATGAATATAAAAGTGTAGGATCTGACACACTTACATCTTGTTCCAGCTCAGATTTGTACCATAATTTGCTCTTTCCATCAAAACTACCACTACTTTGATCAAGAATCTTGCTTTCCTGCTTCCAAAATAAAAAATCCAATTTTTCAAACCATTTGGTGTGAACATGAACCCCTAAAAACCCTAGATTTACTGTATACTCATATACTAACCAAGAAACCAGATAATAATGAAAGTCGTAAAGAGAGAAAGAGAGCTACATTACATCTAGATCAGGAAAATACAAAGACCCATCTCCTGATGAGTAAGATCTTCTCGAAAATGTACCATTCTTCTTCAAATACCTCCGGATCGAGCTTCCCCTGTCACAAAGAAAAAAATACAAGTGAACAACATCAGCAACAAAGAAGAAGAAAAGAAAAACAAAAACAAATCGACGAGGAATGTGGAGGAAGAAGTAGATTTAGAGAATACCAATTGATAGGAAGACGAAAAGTGGCATTTGCAGTGCTACGATCAGTGCTTGGAGAAGAAGAAGATGAAGCTAAGGTTTGATCTTCATGAAGAGCTTCAGCTTTGATACAGAGCATAGTTGCGTGAGAGAGCGAAGAAGAAGACGAAAGCCTGAAAGGTTACAACTTTGAGGTTTTTGTTTGCCAGATGAAATTGGTTGGGCACTCGCTGCTCATACTTCACTCTCTTTCCTCTATTTTTGGTCTGTCGCTTTTATGAATTTTATAATAAAAATTGAAAATTTAATTAGAAAAAAGCTGAAAAGGGTAAAGGAAGAATTTATTCGTGTCACAGACTCTTTGACTCAGTACTCATTTTCATCTAATTCAGACAAAAAAAAATTAGATCACTACGTCATGAAAAGATAGTTATGTCTTCAACTACTTCAAATCATTTTCGGTTTTTTATTTTTTATTTTTACCATTTGTTTTTGTCTGTTTACTACATTATTATGTTTCAATCAAATGCGTCAACTTGCAATAGTTGCTCCAAGTCTTTATTACTTTGGATTCTCTCATATCCATAAACATCATGGAAGTGTTGGAACCAATTCGACAATCCTATCAATACCAATAGAAAAATATATTGAAATTTACTTTTTGACTCACAAACTAGAATACAAATCTAGGGAGAGTGCAATAATACATGTAATACAAGATGTAGAAGAGTGATTAAACCCATATAATCAAATTAATTTGAGAAAACCGTATCAACCAATTGAACCGGGGATCATATCATTTGTTTCTCTAGACGATTAAAACCAAAATTTGGGACCGACTTAAGAATTGAAGATGTGTGTCTTTTGATGATCGCCGTTCAATTGGTAGAGGCCACGGCGTAAATGTAGGAGACGAACATATTCTTTAGTGTAAAATTAAAAATCTTTTTTTCTGCTATATTTTTCATTTCAAGTCCCACCAATGACCAAAGTGCTCCAATGCATGATTATTACGTTGGAGCCTCTCTAGATTTTGCTTTCTCAATTTATTCATATTGTTGTTTCTATTTCACTCTCTCGCCATCAAATCGGGGATTGTTAGGGGTTTTCTTGTTTGATTCTGATGGTGTAATGTGAGACGGTTTCGTTATGTTAAAGAGGCAGTCTTTAGCCATTTTTTCTAGAATCGCAAGCTTCGATTCACAAACCCTAATGTCTGCATATACTGATCCCCTTTTTGTGCGATCGCTCCACACTCGATCCATCCGGAACGGATTCGATGGAGATTTTAGTAGTAGAATCAATCCCATTGAATTTTACAACAACTGTGGCTATAATGGCTTGTTCAAGGTTAAACGCGGAGGAAATCCCAATGGATTAACCTTGAGAAATTGTTTTGATTCTCATAAGAAACCTGATCAAAAGGCTCGAGCTTTTACTCAACATCGGCGGCTTCTCCATGGCCTGGGATCTGGACCCAGTGAAGAACGCCGCGGCGGAACCACCGACCTAGCAGATGGCCATGGTGCGTATCTTCGGAGTAACACGACGAGGTTCCAAGGAAATGATAAGATTGTTGTGGCTGTTGACATAGATGAGGGTATGTTCCTCTTCTCATTATAATACTGATATTTATAGGTTTGAAATGTCTTTGGAGTCAAATTAGTAATATAATCATACATAAGCTGACAAGTATATAAATGTTCTGGATGTTGTTTAGAGCTTATGAAACTGGGAAGATCACTGATTTACATCGTTGGTTTCGTTATAATATGTCTACTGATTCAAATCTGCCTAACAACACAGTTGGATTGCACTGTCAGATAAAGATATTGAACTGTGTCTTTAAACGATTTCTGTGGATCTTTTTATGTGACGTGTGTTGAATAGTTTTGATTCTGTTTCCAACTCGAGTAAAAACAATTGGTCTTGATTAGTGGACTGATGCCAATGTTCAATGTAATTTTTTCCCGATATCTCTATTCTTTTGCTTATGATGAGATCATCTTTTTTCTGTCTTCATTGAGCCATTAATTTAAGCTATGCTTCCTCTTGGTGGTCTTTTTATGTGAGCAGTTCTTGGAAACTTTGTCTCGGCCCTTAACAGGTTCATTGCGGACCGCTATTTGTCGAACCATTCAGTCTCAGAATACCATGTCTACGAGTTCTTCAAGGTATGAAGTCATCGCGCATCTTCTTGTTCAACATGTAGGAATACCCTATTGCTTTTAGCTGTTGGATTGTTTTGTTTTCTACTCTGTGACCTCGCATACTGAGATGAATGACTGAAATATTGAGGAAAAAGTTGTTGTCTGCTTCACTTATATGGCACATTACCCTAGCAGGCACTTGTTTACCTCATATGTGAAAGTATTACGAAACCCCATTGCTTTCAAAAATTTGAGTGGGTGAAGAAGTTTTCATAGAGGTCCGCTTCAATTTTTCTTCTACATTGATGTTTTCAAGTTATCACCAAATCTAATTAAACTCAGGAGCTCCCTCTTTCAATCAGGGTTTTTCTTTGCCTTTTACCATACAAATAAAACGTTGCTAGCTTCTCATCACAGTTTTTTTCTTTCTAATTAAACTGGTCTCTTAATTATGTTTTTCTATGGCAGATATGGAACTGCTCTCGCAGCGAAGGTATTTTCTTTAGCTTACTTGCAGCTATGCATTAACTAAGAGACCAGCTGATTGCTCTCAAGACTTTTTGGGAGTTGGCAATTTTGGTGGATAGATTGAGACCTAATGTGCTATGTTAAATCTTTCTTGTTGTGCAGCTGACATTCGTGTCCATGAATTCTTTAAGACATCATATTTCAAGAAAGGGATCCATCCTCTTCCAGGTGCCCACACGACTCTTCACAAGCTATCAAGATACTGCGACCTATCAGTTGTAACGTAAGTGGCATGCGGCGTGATCTCTCTGTTGAACTTTGAAGTTAATAATTAGTTCTGAGTGGGGTTTTATATCATTGGATAGGTCCCGGCAGAATGCAATAAAGGAGCACACACTTGAGTGGATTGAGATGCATTTCCCGGGATTGTTTAAACAGATTCATTTTGGAAACCATTTTGCTCTTCACGGAGAGTCTAGACCAAAGTCTGAAATCTGCAGGTGCATAAAAATTAACTCATGAACTCGGATACCAAAAAACACTACTTTCATATGATTTGATGGGATAATCCAAGTATTGTAACTGCAGATCATTTGGAGCAGAGATATTGATTGACGATAACCCGAGATATGCAGAGGAATGTGCTAACATAGGAATGAAGGTTCTCCTCTTTGACTATGAAAACTCATACCCTTGGTCTAAGACAGAGTCTGTGGATAGGCATCCTTTGGTGACTAGAGTTCATAATTGGGAAGAAGTGGAGCAGCAGATTCTCTCATTGGTAGTATCAAAGTGTTGAAAACATTTTCTGCTAACAACAAATGTTAAATTGTCAGTCCAAGATTATACTATCAATGTTTAAAATGATACTGTATTGTATAAACATGGAAAGTAAGGAGAACAAACCAAAAAAACCTTGATGGGAAAATAAGTAGCAAGCAGAGATGGAATTAGCTTTAATCTGTCCCTTTTAGCATCATTTTTTCATGTTATTCAATTACATTTTCATTTGCTGTATATAATTAAAATAAAGTATTATTTAAATGTTTTTAAATTAAATGGTTTTTTATCTTCATAATATTCTTGGTTTAATTCTTGATCGGTTAAGCAAATTTTGTTATCCATAAGACTAACTAAAGCTGACCGGCTGAATAGAATATTACAAGTGATTTAGAGACAGTAGTGGCTTGTGGACAAGAATCAAGGAATACTAACACTTTGGTCAATTGTTTTCCTTTTCCTTGGCATGGAGATTGTCAAAATAAGCCTTAGAGTTTGCCTCAAAAGCATCTCTAGAGATATGAGCAGAACCACCAGAACCAGGCGCAACCATATTCTTTGAACCAGAAGCAGCGTCATTACTTGAACCGCTGCTGCTCTGTGCTGTGCAACCGAACCAACTTTCGCGCTTACGTTGTTCTTGTCCATCTTCTTTTATTGGTATCTCGTGGAGGTGTGGAGATTGATATTTGATATGAGAGTAAAATAAGATTTTTGGTTTTGTAGTGAACAAATGAGCTTGAGAGGTGGGATAATTTATAGGTTGGATTTGTATTTAATTAAATTAGTCAAATCAACACTTCCCAAAATCATCACTAATGATATCGAGAAAAGCAATTTTTATTTATTTGCAAGGGAAATTGAATTGGACAAGGTCAAGTGACTATCTTGGAAATTAGCTACTTGGGATAACGTAAATGTAAATTTCATTTTATAATATTTTCGTAAATGGAATGTCAACATTAATTTTTTTGTTGTTTTTTTTTTTGTCTTGATAACCAAATAATTTGTTTTTGTTAGAAATTGTCACTTATAGAACATTTCTTAACATTATATGTCAACATTTATCCTTCTGTCATGCAAGAAAGTTATATACCATTAATCGGCATTTTTCTGTTTGTTCTACAAAGACTATGCACATAATATTGTGACAATAAGTTACAGTTTTATAACGTACATTCATTTAAATATTCACATCAACACATGCCATATAATCCACGTACACCAACCACTATATACACGTAGGCCATATTCGGCTAATTACGTCCATTGAGATACATGGTACGATTGACTGATAAATAAGTAGGCGAGTTTTTTTGTTTTACATGGTCAAAAAATTTATTTTTCCTATAGTTCATTTTCTTGGTAAAGTTTCATAACTATTTATTAAACAGAGTTTATACACATGATCTTAATCACCTACAATTAGTTTGGATAATAAAGGAAATCATTTTTTGTAGTAATAGTACCCAATAAATTATAAAGCAAGAAAAGCAAAGTAAGAAAAATATCTCATTTATTTCATTATAGTAGAATCATAAGATAGACAAGAGCATAGACAAGAAACATGCTTATGCTTTGATTAAACACTCTTTTTTTTATCACTTGTTTGCCTTGTCCTTGGCATGAAGGTTATCAAAATACGCCTTAGTGTTTGATTCAAAAGTATCTCGAGATATCTGAACTGCACCTCCAGTTCCTGGTGCCACCATATTTCCTGAACCAGATCCATTGCCTCCACTTTGAGCTACGTTTCCTGATTTGCTGCTGTTGTCATTCTTGTCCATTTTCTTGAATCACTTAGAAGATCTGAGCTTCTTTTTTGGTATGAGAGGTGAAATGAGACTTTGATTTGGAGTGAGTTCAAAAATGTTGATGAGGTTAGGTGAATTTATAGATGGGATTTGATCAAATTAGTCAAATCTACACTTTCCAAGAAGCATTATTCTTAATTAGTTGAAAGGAAGAGTGACTTGGTAAAAGGAAAAAGTCATGTCTTGGAAAGATGCTTGGGATGATCAAGTCCCTAGGAAATAACAAGTAATTATGTAATTTTTGATCAAATGTTTTAGTTATTTAACAATTATCGTTGACTAATAGCAAATCCAATTTTACATTATCAACACATTTACAGCATTATTTTACAAACATGAACATTGAAGAATAT
Organism: Lepidium campestre; assembly: GCA_009757365.2. Classification (NCBI taxonomy): domain Eukaryota; kingdom Viridiplantae; phylum Streptophyta; class Magnoliopsida; order Brassicales; family Brassicaceae; genus Lepidium; species Lepidium campestre. Next base: position 66,606 of record WJSH01008758.1, on the reverse strand, counting down.
TTCTGTGATTTCACTTCTTCTTTTCTCCTTTTTTCGTTTTTGGACTAAACATTGTATCTTCATCTTCTTATTGTCCAAGTTCTAGAGAAACGATACAATACATCATTCTGTCTTCTCCATCAGCTTTATACCATATGCTTGCAATATATCCAAAGCTGTATGTATGTATCATCACAAATACCAAACAAAATAAATCAATATCATTCTCTTCATCTGCAAAGAGATTTTGAAGTGGAATTCAAAGTTACCTGGCAAATAGACCTCTGGTTCCAGAGGCCTTAACACTCCCCTTGTCTTGATCTTGTCTTCAATTAAAAGCTGCACACACAACAACATGATCATAATGCTTGATAATATCAATTTAGTGAGCTAAACACACTAAAAAGTGGTGATTAGTGTCTGAGTACGGACCAGAGCTCCAATAGCTGCGGGGATCCCCACAGTTTTGGCCATAGCAGTCGTTGTTTGTCCATTCTTTACGTTCCCAAATTCCAAAAGAGTCGCACTGTGCTTTTCTGTACGTTTGTTTTCAGGTAATTCAACTTCTAGTTCATGATGCAGAAGGACCATGTCCTGAAAACATAATGCAAAACATTTTCCATATTTTGTGTCAGCAAATTAACTTCAAGTGCATGAGAAAGAGAAATAAAACGAATGTTAATAATGAGTTAGTTCTAACAGACCTGTTCATCTCCGGAATAAGCTAGTTTCTCTTCCATTAGGTAACAAGTTGCATCGAATGTACTTTTACACGATTGCGGAATCTCTCTCTCTTCGCTGAATCCCAAGAATCTAAGACATCGCCAAAGAATCAGCTTAGGTGTGTTCCGTAGAAGATTTGGTATAACACAACAGCATCCAAATTTATATTTATGGAGAAGCTTACACAATTGTTTTGGCAGCTTTGACTGCATTCTCCTTGGAATGTCCAAGCTTGATAATTCTATTGCTGATCTCTTTTTCTCCCGCTAAAAGCTCAGATTCATTGTCTGCATCCTTTTTGAGAATTTTACTTAAAAGAGCACTGAATGTAATCCTCTTCCCACTGGAGAGTACCTGATTAGCTTCACTTTCAAAGAATCCGAGTTTCGAAAGTGTTGACATTATCATACCAAACCCTGTACAAGCCAAAGAAAACAAATGTTAGGCCTTCAGATGACGGGATGTCATTTGTGCTTATGAAAGTCATACCTTCATATCTGAGGGTGCCACGAAATATCGTTGATGCTTCACTCTCGATGCCATAATGTTCCCCATAAACCAAGGAGTTTCGATTTGGAAGACATTCCAATGCAAAAGCTGGAAGATTAGGTACTCGGAATCTTGTGGCTGAATCATACAGATCCTCCCCTGCAATTTTCAGTGCTCGGTTAGACAGAAATGATAAGTGAATGTAGTGAAGCTAAGCTATTCCAACTACTCGCTCCCCTGCATATTATTTTGTTTGTCATACCATTAACGGTTATTATATCGCCGTTGCTTTTGTATTTGGCGGGATTACGGCCAGCTCGAATTGCTCCAGCAGGGCTCCAGCTGAAAATACAGAGTTGTAGCTGAGTTAGTACGATTCTGAAATGATGTCTTGATGAGGAAACAAAGGAAATTATGTTAATGGCGTAAATGACTAAAGTACCTAAATTTATATGCTAGTGGATTATTTGCTGCAGCAGGAGAGGGAAGCCCTCCACAGTAAGAGGTGAAAGACTTCACTTTCCCCTTTCTGATATGGGCGTCGTTGATCATTTTCATTGCCATCATATGATCTGAAAGATTCATTGTAGGTTCACTTTTTCATTTATCTAGGATGTGCCCTCATGCTTAAATGCACTAAAAGGTAAATTGAGTGGAAAAGAAGAGAAAGAAATCTTAAAAGAAGCTATGTTGTGAGATGTCATACCGATTCCAGGGTCCAGTCCCATTTCGCCAAGAATTGTAATCCCAGCACTCTTAGCCTTCTCGTGTAACATGGACGTTTCATCATCGACATAGCTAGCAGTGACGAGATGCTTATTCAGCTAAGTATATCATAAGGAAGAAACAGAGGCATTTAGAATTGGGATAGTATACCGAAAATGATGTGTTATGCACAAGGAAAATTCATTATGTTTATGCCTGTTAAACAGACTAATGTTATAAGAGTAGGAGTACCTCAGTGCATGTCTTTGCTACAACAGCATGACAACTTGCAGGTAATAAACTTAGGACAATATCAACCTGTGCACAATAAGATAAGGTATTTGAGCAGTGTAGTTTGGCATTAAAGGTAAGTTAAGAACAGAAAAGTTAGGAGAATATACCTCAGAAACGTACTTAAGTAGGCTTTCACCATCTGATACATCCAGCTGCACTGCTTCTACGTCTGGAATACCTTCAACCGTCTGCCACATGGTTTACAACTTCAGTAAAGCAGTATAAAACTTGAAAATGGAACAGTTCAGTTCATAGTAAAGTATTAAATATACTCAGATGAAAGCTCAAAAGCTTCTCATACCTCTTTGGCATCTTTAAGATACAGAGATGCGACAATCACATGAACATCTGTTTGTTCTTCAGAATCTGCTCCGAAATAAGTTTTGTACCATTGCTGTGACGAAATGGTTCTGACTGAAGCTAGGAGCTCAGCAGCCGGGCGACACACACGTCCAGCGCCAAGAATCAAAACCGTTGATTTCTTCGTCATTTCAGGCTTCTCTTTTACCCTATTTTCATGTAGAACTTCTCCAATCTTCAGTGACATTTTATTTGCTTCTCTACGTGGAGATATATAATCTTCGTTTGGATTAGCCAATTGAGTTAATGAATCAATGATTTGATCCAATATTCTCCTGTCATCCGCAACAACCTACTCAAGATAATGAAGGAATCTTTAGCAAGTGGCAACAGGTAAAGTGGGACCACATTCTTTTGGCTTCTAGTTTGTTAACTTGTTCTAAACACTTACGAGACTTGATGATAAAGACATCAAACCTAAACCTGACATTAAAATCTCTTGACAGCTGTACGATATTTATGATTTTCCTTTCTTCTATGTTCAGAAACAAACTTACTTCAAGTTCTGAGTATGACTCAGCATCGGCACTCTGCCCCAGGTCACATTTAGCCAAATGAAAGGAGCCACCGGCCGCTTCGATCATATCCAGAGCTTCGTTTATCAGAAACTTATCAAATAGATGTCCGCTTAGAGATACCTAAAAATGATTGTCTCAATCAAAATCATTACAAGAAGCTAAGCGACAGATCTTGAAAACGTATCAATCTTTAGTCAAGACACTTGGTAGACATATGAATATCTCGTGAAGCATAAATCTTGCAGTCTGTATATCTTAATACCTATTAGCTTGAGTCATAGGATTTAGAGTTGATATACTTACTTTCTTGTACTAGAGCTTGCCTTATATAAGCTATCTCAGGAGACCAGAAGGACATAAAAGAGACTAGGTCTTCTTGATATGGGATCATTGTTCAGAAGAGTGTCTAGGGTCATTTGTTGAGTTACCTTGTCTCTCTATTTACGTTTTAGCAATTTTCTATATCAAATAATCTCTTAATTTTTTTTGTTTCTCTTGTTTTTCAATCTCACTGACCTTAACTTGAACATAACTCACCAGAATTTTGTATTTTCTCTGGTTGGAAACCCCATTGGCGATATTATCTTGTGCCTCTCTGCAGTTTAAGTGTGAAAAGATTCAAAC
>WJSH01008758.1:6254-62897 GCA_009757365.2 Lepidium campestre | reverse complement strand
ATAGTTCTAGAGAAGAAGGCATAATCAGTTCAGATAATGTGTATGAATTACTGTTGAAGCAGAACATACTCTGGATCTGACTTCCTCATACGTGGAATATACTCATACAAAGGTGTCAACTGTCCTCTATAGCTTATGCAAGCCCTCTGTAGATGAGCTGGTAGATCTGACATTTCAGTCATTGAAGCCAGATTACCTACAAACTCGGAAAGAATATCTCCAAAATGCTGGGATGCCTTTTCAGAGCACAAGAACTATAAATCAATACAAGGGTTTTCTGTAGAATTAGTCCAAGTACTAAAACTGTAATCTTCTTACCTCTTTTGCAAATTCTGTGGGTAAAATGTCGACCGCCATGCACAGTACACCATCACCATCCATGTCATCGTAGTATGAATTGTTCAAGGGATTGAACCTAAAGATAGTTATTAGCTCCACAATTTTCATCAACTAGTAAAGGTACAAGACTGAAAAGAATGCTCTTTCAAAGTATATACTACATTATTACCTAAAGAAAGGAGAATCGATTAGTGTAGCTCGGTTAACAAATTCAATGGAACCACCAATATCACAAGTTATATCACATATTCCCACTAGTGGACATCCTTTTGTCGTTAAATCTTGAAGGTGTTTGATGCTTAGTAGACGCGGAAACCTCTTCTCCCAGTACATACAGTTTACTGCATGAAAAGTTTTTAGTTAAATGCTGGAACTAACCAAAATGAAATTAGCATATTCAAAACCATGGTATAGTAACTAGTGGAAAGTTGAGTTCCTTGATTATACTCATAACTCAAGAACTTTAAAGCGAAACAGAGATCAGGATCTACCAAGAACAGATGTATACGGGGCTATCTTTTCGTGAAAAACTGAATTGTAGTGTTCCGGGTGTGCATAATAGTCGGCCTGAACATCAAAAACTTGAAGAGTTAATATATGTTCTACTTTAGTGTAGTGCTACAAAAGTCACAGCCATGGAGCTAAAATGTGAAATGTTACTTTGTCGAACGACTTTGATGGATCTTGGTGTTCAACCATGTCTTGGCTTGTAATGATACAACCATATAACTGATGGACTCGCTTTGTTGATTTTCCAGTTTGGCTAATTCCTTTGTCCTGTGCAGAAATATAGATTCATAAGCAGAAACTTCTCAAAAACATATAAGCAAAATCCCTGGCATTTGTGATCTTCAATACCCTGAAAATGAATAAAAAGCAAAGCTACACTAACTTTTAAAAACAGTTCAGGAAGCTTGTTTGGTTCAACAAAAGTGTGAGGAAGAAGCTTGAAAATTTCTTGCGCCCCGAGAGAAACTGCAGATGAGAAAATCCAATGAAATGAAACATCCGCAAGCCAAGGAGAGGCGCAGTAGAAACTAAAGAAGTTGCAGTAGAATAAAAGAACTTTTACCATTTCCTGTTCCGGTGAAGACAAATACAAGAGGGCAGATTCCTAGTGGCAGTCCCTGGCTTGAAATTTCTTCACCAACAGAAATCACAGCGGCTTTTGCTGCAGCCAATGAGGAATACATGTACGATGACCCGAGCGAAAGGAAAGGTGTTGAGTATCCTAGACTTAGATATCCTGCATCAAACATGGAAGATTACATTAATCAACTAAAGAAAAATCTTATACCCTTGGAATCCAGTTAGTCTTGTGTACTAAACAAAAGCTTACTCTGTCCCAGTCCGTGTAAGAAGTCAACAAGACCAGCTCTGCCTGCATATTTACCAAATGCCAATAATCTTTTCCCATGATCTCCAACAATGAGTTCATAATCACATAACGTCACTCTCTCAGAAAGAACCTGCATCGAATCAAAGGATTCCTCAACGATGATATGTCATAAGTTGGAGTAAAGAAAGGGTAAATAAGACGTGTCTTACTTTATCCAACAAAGGCATGTTTTCTTTCTGTGCTTTGTGAGTGTGTGAAAAGAAAGCATATGCTCTCTCCGGAAGAATCATTTCTAGCTGCAAACAGAATCAAACCAAAAATGCAAAATCTCATAAACCGATCCCACAACAAAACATTAAGATTCAGTAGATTCCTTTTCAAATGAATTTAACACACCTCAGGTTGTTTGATTCCAAGTATAAGCCCACAATCAGACAAATCATCAGAAATTTCACATCCAACATCTTCATACAAGGCATCGTGATGGATACGCTTGGCAGATGGTTGAACCACTATGCGGGAAATGCCTGTTCGATCCTTACCACCATGTAAAAGGCGAGCGCAATGTGACGGCGTCAATGGCGTTCGTCTCTCCCATTTGTTCACTGTTTCAGCTAGAATTCCCACAACTCCATTCCCCAACTTCTTCTCCTCAACGCCACTTGAGTTCATCTTTCATGCAAAGCTTATAATCACTGCAGATGAACTAAAATCCCTATTTTACACTCCCTGAATGTAATTAAAACCATTTCATATCTCCCCTTTGTTCAAGCAAACATCAAAAATCCAAACTTTAATTAATCTACCAAAAAGAAGGTAACTTTTGTAGCAATCACAAACAAACGGAAGAGGTCAAAACAGAGAGCTTTACGGAAAGCGAAATTGAACGATTTGTGAGATGTCGAGCTGTAGGGTTAAGTTCATAGGGTACTGAACAAAGTAAGAACAGAAAACTGAATTCGAGGGAAATTAATTGATTCCTCAAATCAGAACAGAGCAGAGAAAGGCAGATCAGACAAAAACTTGCAAAGAAGGAAGCGATTGAGCTAAAGCTGTTGAAGCTCATTTAGAAGAAGAAATCAAACGTACCCGATGAGTATGATGATCATGCAATTCCCGTGAAGTAGTTTTTTGAAAGAGAAGTTTAATAGTATTTCTAAGGTGAGTTTAGACGCAGTAATAAGAAATTTGTTATAATTTCTCGTCCTTTTATAAGCTTAAATTAATTATTAATTAGATAATACTACCATATTGTACACGTGTTGCCTATATCTCTTCTTTTTTTTTTTTGTAAAAGATTATATCTGAAATTAATTATAATTTTTTTTTTATTGCATGATGAGATAAACATTTTTTTATGATGCATGTTATGAAAAAAGGATTTTAACCTTCGATAACGAAAATGATGTTAGTATACTCGAAAAAATGCACCTATACGTTATTGCAGAAAACGGTCAAAAAATAAATTTATGCAAAAAGCATGAAAGAATTCGAAACCCTAACGAGATATTCTTTCTTTATCTTGAGATCTTTTTTCCTAATCTTCAGATCTCGTCATAAATAATTTTCATGTCTTAAGATTCTTTAACTGATGAGTTCGATCTATCTTCGTAACGAGTCTAAAACCGTGAGAAACCTAGTATAACATTATATAAAGAATATTCAAGGTGTTTCACATGAGATATTGATTTGGGACAGACATTATATAAGCTTTTATAAAATTATATATGTTTGGAGTCTTTTGACTCTCTCTTTGGAAGTAACGAACGAGAGGATAAAGTGAGCTAACTATATATAGTCATAATTAAAGATTATAGTAATAAAGTGATTAATTACTGTTGAAAAAAATAAAGAAAAAAACTTAAGAGAAGGACAAGGTGGATTAGATAAAGGATAGGACCCAAAGGAAGATACATCCAATAGAAAATGAATTACGTGTATCACAAGAAGACGAAGTTAATGAGAGAGAAGAGTGAAAGACGTTACTCACTCAATTGCTATTTCCCTAGAATAGATTATGACGACACTTGCCACTTTTCGTCTTCTCTACGTCTTTATCAAAAGCTTTATTAATAAACTCTTCTTTGTGTTTGGGTTAGATTGGGATATGTATATTTTCATTTTATGAATTCAAGTTTTTTATTTTACCTAATCAAATCAAGAAATTTGGTTTTTTGACTTTGTGAATAAAGTTATATATGGATGAAGAAATTAGGTAAAACGACAAAGTTTTTATTTTTGTAATATTGAGAACGTTTGTTAAATCATACTAATGGGCTTAAATTTTATATTAGCAAAGGATTTAGATCATACAAATGGGCTTAGGTTTTCAACCCACTATCTTTTTGTTCTATTATATTTTCAGATTCTAATTTGTGCGAGCTCACGCGCGCTCAACTTTAAAAAATTTAAAATTTTGCGAAAAAGCCAAAATCGGTGGGCTGTAGACCACGGTTTTCGCTTACACGCGCTCAACGCGCGTATGGTGCGCGTGGGGTTCCTCGTTACATTTGTACAGCCTTCTTAAAAAAAAAAAAGTTTTATTTGAGAGTCTGATTCGTCTTAATATGGCCCAAACATATATATGGGTTTGTCTAAACCCAATGAACAATCTTTAAAAAAAAAAGAAAAAAAGAAAAGAAATCGAAGTTAACATTGTTTTGGTATCAATCGATATCTCTGCAACGACCTATCAGATTTCGCTGACGGCTTTTACTGATATTTTTAATAAGATTTTATAATATTAGTTCTGATTTAAATAAAAAAATGGAGATTGGCCTGGGAACAAGGTCTGGGCATTGACTTTGGAAATGGCACAAAAGTCGAAGCAAGAAGAGATTCCTCAACGAGGCTACAAAAGTAACACTGCTCCTCTTTCCTTTTGCTTTTACACCTCTCTCTCTTTTTTTCTTCTCACAAAATAAATAACTTTTTTTCTTTCTTTTTCTACATTTTTACATTGTGCATGCTCTCATATTACTTGTAAATTCGTAACTCTTTAGTAGTAATATCATTACATTATACGGTGGAATTAATCACTCATATTCTAGACTAGTTGCATAAACATTTGACATATTTAGAACAACAATGTGGATTTAGAAACTTTCAAATCTAATTCTTTGTTATTATTTTTATAAACTCAAATTTATAACATGTATAACAATCTACCAGCTAAATTAGACTAGTTCTTAGTTTATCCGAAAGAACAATAGAGCATGACTACAAAAGCTAAGTAGTATTTTTGAATGAAGAATTCAACGTCATGTTTGACAAATGATAAAAGACAAATGTGACTTGATGCCCAAAAAAAGACAAAAGATATTTCTCCTATAAATATAAGAGAAAACACGAGCTAAAGAAAAAGTAATTACTTTTAATTTTATTATTCGAAAGGTAAAACTGTTTAAAAATAACCAAAAAAAAAAAACAAAAGAAAAAGAAAAGAAAAAAAAGAAGACAACCCACACGAATCGACACTTTAGAATTTAGATAGAAGAAGAGAAGAGAAGAGAAGAGGCAGCTCCTAACTTTCTCTTTTGCTTTTGTCTCTCTGCCTTCTTCCTTTATTTAATTCAGCCTTGGCCGTGCCATTTAATCCTCTTTATTTTCCTTCCATTCTTTCTCTTTTACTACTTAAATTCATGAATTCTCTTACCTTTTTGCAGAGTTCAAGGATACATTTTAGGACAACATAATGAGAACATGAATTTGGATATGTAAAATTATGAAAACTTAAATGAGACCATCATCAAATTTACATTTACTTGGCCAATTGAACCAAGTTTTAGTTTAAAATGTACTTTATATATAGAGTTAAAGAATTAAAAACGGAATTACAATATGACTTTTGGCTCTAACAAACCAAAAAAGTAAGGTAGAAGGTTAGCTGAAAAAGTATAGTAGTTGTAGTTGAAGTCAATAATAACCAATATTCGTGTTCACTTCACTTGCTTAGTTGTGGGATTGTCAACGCTCTTCAAAAGAGGAGCCCAAGAACCTTCTCTCTTCTCTCTTCTCTCTTCTCTCTTCATTGCCTCTACTACTTACAAAGATCTTCTCTTTAAGAACCCCTTCCTCTGTCTCAAGTCTCATTCACTTGTCTCTCTCTTTCTTCTTCCTCACAGCTCTTACATTTATTCCGTTTCTTGAAAGTTCTCTCTTTTTTCTCTAAACTCGAGAAAGAAAATGGGATTCTCAACTGGGAAAAGAAAATCACGAGATGAAGAAGATACAGTGAGCTTATCATTATCTTCTGAATTCCCCATGGATGACCTCAGTGATGACGTCCTCGAGAGAGTCCTCTCTTGGCTACCAACTTCCTGTTTCTTCCGTATGAGCTCTGTCTGCAAAAGATGGAAATCAAGCCAAACCTCAAAAAGCTTCAAACTTGCTTGCTCCCAAGTTCCTACTCGAGATCCTTGGTTCTTCATGATTGATAACGATTTCAATTCTTCATTCGTTTACGATTCCACCGAGAACAACTGGAAAAACCTCAACCGCCGCGATTCCCTCCACCACCACCGTCGTGAATTCATTCCCGTTGCTTCCTCTGGTGGCTTGCTCTGTTTCCGCTGCTCCATCTCCGGCGAATTCCTCTTCCGTAATCCTCTCACTGGATCTTCCCGTTACCTCCCTTCTCCAATCTCTCAAGATAACAACAACAAACCTCTCCAAGCCGTAGCCATGACCACCACTGCAAATCCTTCCAGCTATAACCTCGTTACAATCTCCGGCGAAATCCCAAATCTCAGTTTTCGAGTCTACGAATCAAACTCAGATTCATGGAGCAAAGACCAAGAATTGAAGTTAGCTATGAACAATGATTCATCACATGATGACTCCGATACTGACATTGGCACAGTCTACTTTCTCAGCAAAACAGGAAATGTCGTTGTGGCGAGTAATAATCTCCAGAGAAGCCCATCGAAGCAATACTCTTCAGTTATTACCGTTACAGACAATGCCCAAATTGTCTATTTCCTAAGCTCTTACGGAACAGTTGTGGCTTGTGATCTCACGAACCGATGTTTCACAGAGCTGCCAAAGCTTCTTCCTCCATCTTTTGAGTATTCCATCGACTTGGTGGAATGCAATGGAACAATGTATGTGATTCTTCTCTCTGAGTTCTTCGAAAGCGCCAGCTTAAGGATCTGGAGACTTGACAAGAACAAGAACTGGGTTCATGTCAGTATGTTGCCTCCCACATTGTCTCATGAGTTATACGGTAAAAAAGGCGACATAAACTGCGTTGGAGGAGCTGGAAACAAGATACTTGTGTGCGTCAATGCAAGTCCTCCAGAGTTGTATTGTAGATACTTTGTGTATGATTTAGACGCACAAGAGTGGAGCGAGTTGCCGAGATGCTTCAAGGATGGAGAAGCTGTGGATTTTGTTTCAGCTCTTTCGTTCCAGCCTAGGATTGAGGCAACAGTTTAAAAGTTTAGCTTTTCTTTTGGTTGATTAGGTTCAGTGATTTGTAAGGTTTCTATGTATTCTTTTCTGGACAATGTAATGTAACTCGATTTAATCTATTGGTATTGGCCAGAACAAGAATGATGCTATGTGAGTATGTGGTAAGCAAAAACTTTTCTTCTTTCCAAATTCCAGTTACCAGTAATCACCGCATGAGCAAATACCATCCTTGAACCGATGAAATCGGTTCGCATCTCTCAGTACAATCTCTCTACCATACACCTTTGCTATATACTTCATTGCGTTGTGACAATCTCCACAAACACGTAGATTCTTAATCACACGGATTGGTGTGGATGGAGGAGTGCTCATAAGTCCAAAAGCAACCGCCAGTTTCTCGCTATGGTAGTACAGAGCGCGCTCTTTCTCCTCTTCTTCCACATCCACAAGTGTGAAGTCTGTCTCAGGAACATACCCTTCTTGTTTGATGTCTCTAATCACATCTTTTACTTTCCTGTATATCAACTCTGTTTGCGGATTTGACCTATCGTCCACTACAAATAGATGGATCTTGTTTTTCACCTCGATCCAACTGAACCCCGGATCTTTTCTCACTTTCTGCCCTTTCATCATCGTCCGAGCAAGTTTCATCTCATCCCATTTGGAAGCAGCAGCATACATGTTTGATAAAAGCACATATGCTGATGAGTCCAATGGTTCTAGCTCCAAAAGCTTAGTTGCTACTCTCTTCCCTGTTTCTGTGTCCCCTTGAACTCGGCAAGCTGCCAGCAGAGTTCTGTACATCGATGCTGAAGCTTCCATGGACATTGACTTGATCAAATTTTCAGCCTCTTTAACAAGTCCAGCACGGCCAAGCGCATCAGCCAAACAAGAATAGTGTTCTATTTCAGGTTTAATGCCATAGTTTTGATGCATAGACCGAACATGTTCGTATGCCTCTAATACCAAGCCTGAGTGACTGCAAGCAGACAGAACGCCGATAAATGTGACCTTATCAGGTTTTATGCCCAGAGATTTCATCTGTTTAAAAAGCTGGAGCGCTTCTTTCCCTTCCCCGTGTTGAGCTAATCCTACTAACATGGCATTCCAGGCAGCAATGTTCCTTACTTCTATCCTTTTAAACAAACAATATGCATCATCTATGCTTCCGCACTTAGCATACATGTCCACAAGTGAGGTTCCAACAAACGAGTCGCCTGTGCAATTCAACTTGAGGGCATTTGCATGGATTTGACGCCCCTGTTCTAATGCCGTCAAACAAGAGCTTGCTTTTGCAAGTGTGGCTATTGTAAATTCATCAGGCAACACTCCCATGAGCCTCATCTGGCTATAAACATGAAAAGCTCGTTCTTCTTCTCCATTTTCTATGCATCCTGACATCATAGTTGTCCAAGCAACATCGTCAGGCACAGGAATGCTATTGAAAGCAAGCTGTGCTGCACTTATATCACCACATTTCACATACATATCCAAAATCCCACTGCTGACCCATAGATCTAAGTCATATCCGGATTTGATTGCATAAGCATGGACTTGCTTTCCTTGATCTATGACAATCAAGGAACCACATGTCTTAAGCACTGTTGCTAGCGTGAAATCATCAGATCTCTCTCCCTGTTTATGCATCAAAGCGAAGAGCTTCAGAGTCTTATGACCGTTATGACTTTGGGTATAACCTGACATCATGGCATTCCAAGCCACGCGATCAAAAACATTTCTCCCAAACAAAACCTCTGCCTCTTTCATACATTTGTTCCGAGAGTAGGCATCAATCAGAGCAGTGGAGACATAACTGTCAGCAACATTATTGATTTTAATTGCATGAACATGAACTTGTTTACTTAACGACAAGCCTTCAGGAAGAGACGAAGCGGCCTTTAGAACAATCGTCACCGTATAATGGTCTGGTGTGAGGCCGCAACGTAACAGCTGCATAAACAGACAAACTGCTTCTACTTCTAGGCCACTTTGAGCTATTCCGGCAATAACTGAATTCCATGAAATCAAATCTCGTTCACTCATATTCTGAAATACTGTCCTAGCGAAACCAATTCTTTTCAGTTTACAGTACATGTTTATTAGACTATTCGAAACGGTGAGCATCAAATCAAGTCCTAGCTTCAACGTCATACAATGAACTTGCTGCCCTAATGCTAAACAATCTAATCTAACAGCTGTAGCTAACACTATAATAAATGTGACTTGATCACATTCCAAGTCAGACTCAACCATATCCGCAAAACATTGGAGAAGAGCTGAATACTGCCCTGCATGTAGATATTCATTCAATGTTTTGTTCTTGGATATTATTTCTAAAACAACAGAAGCATCATCACCATTTGCAAAGGATTTCAGTTGTCCTCCTTCTGAATCACCACCAGAAATTCTAGTGAGTAAACGCATAGTGATTTCATTGGAATGTACGCCACTTCTATGAAATGCAGAAGTGAGGTCGACTGCTTCTTCTTCAAACCCCATATCCAGGTAAGCCTTCAACATCAAATTCCATAACACCACATCTCTGTAAGGCATTTCCTCGAACAAAGCCCTACCTTCCTTAACCTTACCAAACTTCAAATAGATATTAACGAGAGCTCCAGCAACAAATTCATCGCAGTCCAAACCGATCTTGCAAGCGTACCCATGAAATGCCTCCGAGACCGACACATATCCAGAATGCAAACACAGTTTTAACATTGGAGCCAGCGTCATTCGACTGGTATACACAACGTTCTGGCGTAAACTCCGGAAAAGAATAAAAGCTTCTTGAATGTACTTGACAACACCTTCGGAAGACTGAGCATAGGCAGCTAATATAGAGTTCCACGAAACAAGATCTCTTTCAGGCATTGTATCGAACACGCGGCGGGCATAAGTGAGAGATCCGCACTTTGAGTACACAGAAATGAGATTGTTGACTAGGAATCGTTCAGGGCTTTCCTCGAATGCTAGGATACGTGCGTGGGTACATTTTCCGAGCGTCAAGTTGGACGTAGATATGGCATCCCGAAGAAAGCCGAACCATTGTGACGACGAAGAAGATGAAAACGGCGAAGCAGAAGTGAGAGGCAGAGGAGAGAGAGAAGGAAAAAAGAGGAGACATTGAACTCTGAGAGATCTCTGAAAGGAGAAAGGAATTGCCTTGGAGGTTGCTCGCATGATGGGTTAAAGACGCAGCCTTTTAAACTTGAGAAGTGTAGTTACCTTGCGAATCAAGGAACTCATAACTTAGAATTGACGTCGCTCAATTTGTTTTCCGCTGTAAATATTTTTTGTTTTTAAGAAGCCTGTAGAAATGTAACGCGGAAGCCCACGCGCACCATACGCGCGTTGAGCGGCGATAACCGTGGTCTATAACCTCTGTTCGAAAAATTGGGTTAATCAGTCGCTTAGGTGCTAGGCGGACACTATCCAATTCGATTTTAATGTAATCGGATAGATTAGGCAGTTATTATAGTTAAACGGTTAAAACAGTGATTAGGCGGTCGAGACGATGATTAGGTGGTCTAGGCGGCTATTTTAAAAAATAAAAATAAATTATTTATTTTCTTAATATTAATTTTATGTTTATATTATTTTTGTTCAAATTTTAAAAATTGTTTTTATAAGAAAATTTATTCTAAATCATATAATTTATATTTATATTATATATAGTTAATTTATCATATATAAAATATAATTTATTTAAAAATTGTCTAAATTGTCTAAAATCGCCTAGATCTCAATTATTATTTTTATGTGCTAAGCGAAAGCTCACGGTCCGCCTACCCTTTTTTTAACCAATGTCTATAACCCACCGATATTGGCTTTTTCGCAAAATTTAAAAAATTTAAAAGTTGTGCGCGCGTGAGCTCGCACAAATTAGAATCTGAAAATTTAATAGAACGGAAAGTTAGTGGGCTGAATGACGGAAAAAATGATAGATATTGGGCTGAAAAAGTAAGCCCATTTTCTTGATCCAAACCCAATACCAGAACTAGATCCGGTTATTGGCGCCTAGACAACGGTTTTTTTTTTCATATATACATCCATTTGAGATATTTAATTTTTTACAATGAAAAATATAACAGTAAATTAAAAATATAGATCAACCCTAAAACTAACACCTGATTATCTTTAAAATTTTTATAAAATATTCATCTAAACAAATTTTATGGATGTTGGCACAAATTTTATAAAATAAAAAAAAATTGTTTATGATAAACTATTATACAGGTTAAAAGAACCCATAATGGTATTGGTATATTATAGAATGGAAACAAATAATTTAAAATATTATTCCTTTAATATTGTACGTCCATACACATTGATCTTTTATTGTCATTTCTCTTACGCTTTCTCATACTCTTTCTCTCTCGGACAAGCTAGAACAAGAAGGGTAGAGATATGTCGTTGTCGTCCTACCTCAGCCCGACGCGACTTCTAGAAGGCTACCTCCGCCGTTGCCTTACGGCAGCAGGACTAACGTCGCAGACTCTTTCCATAGATTCTGAAACAACCATCCATTTCTGGGGCCCACCACCTAAGATGGATGATGACGACAGACCGGCGTTGCTTCTCCTCCATGGCTTCGGTCCATCGTCCATGTGGCAGTGGCGGAGACAGATTCAAGCCTTCTCTCCTTCCATTTTCAGACTCTATTCTCCTGATCTTGTCTTCTTTGGTGACTCCACCACTTCCTCCACCAATCGCTCCGAAGTCTTTCAGGTTTAGTTATATGTATATGTGACCGTAAAAACCCTTAAAAGGATTCGTATAAGAGTTATATTGCGTATTATTTTTGTTTTTAGAGTTGTATGTACAAAACCCATTAATCTAATATGATTTTAGTTTAATAAATAATCTAATTCATTAGGCGGAGTGTATGGGAAAGCTAATGGAGAAAATAGGAATAGAGAAGTATAATGTGATGGGTACAAGCTATGGAGGATTTGTAGCATACCACATGGCCAAAATGTGGCCGGAAAAAGTGGAAAAAGTAGTAATAGCGAGCTCCGGCATTAACATGAAGAAGTGTGACAGTGAAAGTTTATTACAAAGATCCAATTGTGAGTGCATTGAGAAAGTTATGTTACCATCTACTGCAACTGAACTTCGAACACTTATGGCTTTAGCATCTTCTTGGAGGTTAATTCGTATGTTTCCTGATGTTCTCTGGAATGACGTTATTAATGTAAGTTGCTAAGTTATAATTGTCTTCTTCATATCAAACATTTCTTGACATTTTCTTGTCTTGCAGAGCTTTAAGAGTAATGTAGACTGATTATTTGGATTTGTGTAATGTAGAATTTGTATCAAAAGAATAGAAAAGAGAAGACAGAATTATTGAAGGGAGTTACTCTCGGCCGGAACGAGAAGTTAAACATCGATCCTCTTTCTCAAGAGGTCCTAATTGTATGGGGAGATAAAGATCAAATATTTCCGGTGAAGATGGCTTACGAATTAAAGGAGTAAGTTCAAATATATATCTTGAGTTCAAGCTTTGACAATTTAAAGCATACAAATGTTAACTCTAATGGTTGGTATGTATGTGTAGGATTCTTGGAGACAAAACGAAACTAGGAATCATTGACAATACTTCACATGTTCCTCAGATTGAATGTGCACAAGAGTTCAACAATATCGTTTTGAGATTTTTGAAGAGTTTTTAATAAGTTTTACATGATTCTTAATCTTGTTTATGTAATTTGGATTGCATATTATGTGTTTTTTCTTTTTCCTTTATATAAACTTCCTTATATTCTTCTTTAATATATAAAAACTGTTTTCTTAAGATATGATACAAGTATTGGTATATGATATAGAAGAATCTAATTGATTCGTGGAGAGCTATGATTTGGCCACCAATACAACCAGACAATAAAGTGGTTCAAAGTTGGTGGTTTCCCAAACTGCCACAACTATAAATCACTTTCTCAAAAGTCAAAGTCTTTACCGTAGAAATGCAAACATTGATGTAATTGTCGGTAAAAGTTTGAATACACCCTCTATTCCAAATTGTATAAAAATAAATTGTCGACCGTAGTTTATAAAAATAAATTGTGTAAAATAAAAATATATAATATTTTGATTTCAATTCTATCAATTGTGATAATATGATTTTATCAACTTCTTTGACCAATTTTGTTTAGTTATTGTTAGATTTAAAATTAAATATTTGCATAGATATGTCAGAAAAATAAATAAAATAGAACAAAAACAAAGTTCTAAAACAACACACAATTTGGAATAGAAATTTGGAATAGAGGGAGTAATTAACTAGAATCTCAAAAGAATTATGAGAATTCACTACTTAATATATTTACAAAGATATTCTACCATTTACAGTCCAAACAAATGAAATAAATGACAAATTTGCACAACTACAAATATTTGACCTTCATAATAACCATATAGTATAATTCTACAGTTACCAAGTCTAAAGCTTTCCATTGTTCATTCTCTCTTAAAAGAGAAATTCATTGATGCATAATCAAGCTCATATGCATCAAATGATCTACTTTGAGGCTGAAGCTGTGGATGAATTCTTCACAAGGGACTGTGCACAAGTATATTCTGATACAAATTTTGGTACTTCTATTTCTGATGGATCTAATACTGGAATTGCCTTGTCTATATCTTCTGCAGAGAAAGGGATGCTGCACACACACAAAAAAACAGAGACATTGATCTTCTTAATCTAGACAACTTATACTACATCCGGATTTATGCAAAAGAGACTTATTTTATAAGAAACTCTCAACCAAATGCCTAAACCAAACTCTATAAATGCAAAAACACTTTTTTCAATCTACAAGGATTTTCTGGAAATTCAAATGCATAACTTAGAGCTTTTAGACTTGGTCGAGCTAGAAGATAAAACGTTTGTGTTACTACCATATTATAACTTGAGAGCCCAATAATTTTGGATTATTTCATTTAATTAGACAGACAAAAAAGAAAGAGGATGATACCTCATGTCATCATCCAGCAAGAATGAATTCGATGTTAGTTTTTGGTTATCCTTGTCCAAAAGTATCCGCATTTGAGAAACCACCTACAGGACAAAGATATGTGTGAAGGTGTTTCAGTAGACATTCAACCCAATTAAACCCGCTCAGGATTGCGAGTTAAAGACATTAACTCACCTCATTTGAGACACTCTGAGTTCCATATTTATCATCCCAGTACATCGTACTAATTCGATAGATTTGCCTTATTGTCAATGCCTATAACAGAATAAGATAGTGCCGAGTTTTCATGAGATTGCAAAAGTGCGTACGGCCAGGAATTGAAAGGAAAGAACTGGAAGCCAAATAAAATATCAACGCACCGGACACAGATCCTGCCTGATTTCATCCAACGACTTTTTTCTTTTTTGGTGTATAACCTAAGATCAATATGAAAATTGCATAAGATACAAACCAATTAAATACAAATTTGCACTCTTTTATCAGAGACGAAAATGAGTTTTACCAAGAATCCAACAGCTTGTCTAATGTAATTTAACTCGTGCCAAGATGTACCCGCAAACTGCATTCACAGAATTTTAGATCATAGAATAGCATTCATCTATGAAACAAATTAACGGGTATATAGTACGGTGTACCTCCTCCTTTGCATTAGCTATCCACTTCTCTAATTCTGCAATCCCAGATTTCACATATTCCCCATTCGAAAATGTGCAACATTCACGTCGTAGGAGAAGACTGAAGAAGAATTTGGATTTAATACGGAGAAAAGGAAAGTAATTTAAGGTAAGTGATCCACAACAAAGAACTGAAATTAAGATCACATCACCTGTTAAAAAGTGATAGGTTGATAAATGAGAAAACCTGAGTCACAAGTTTGCGAATGAAGAATGAGGGTACCTACCAATACAATAGTCAGGTTGGGAACAAAAATCTACAGAAATTCAGAAGAGTGAAACCTTCTCCGTGACAAAAGAAAAGAAAAATAGTATGAAGCAGCGCCTGTAGAAGCAGAAATTATAATAAAAACTATGGGATGTGCATACATGATTTTCACGTAGACGAGACATAAGAGAATCCAAGAATTTGAGTATACTTTCCCACTGACTACTCGGTGATTGCTGCAACACAACACCTGGTGATCTAGACGATTTTCCAGCAATCCCTCGTGAAGCTTTAGGTGCCTTGATTACATATAAAGAAATACGAGAAAAAATCATAACATATTTCCACAAAAGGTTTCTGTACATACTAAAGAGATGGAATAATAAAACAAAAATTTATAAGGCTAACATCATCAAATTGTAACTTTTGAGGAAGAAAAGGTACAAACAATCAGTAAGACCTTCTGTCACATACAAAACGTATGATGCTGTGCACACTTGATACTAGATACTTCCAAATAATGAAACAGTAATTATTCCACCAAATGGCATATAAAGTCCCAGTAACTGAGTTTGATGCATGTCAAAGAACTTAATTTGTTATATTTAATAAATAATCTAGAAGATCAATGTCAACGGTGCTAAATATCTAGCTACTTTTGAAGTCTTACCTGAATGCATGATCCCAGAAGCGGTGATAATTCTTTTTTCAAATCATCACGAATTAGACCATAAATCTTCTCCACACATGCTGTGAGCTGCTGTTTAAATAGCAGTGCTGGATATCTTGCTTCTATATGTGAAGCACCATCGTCAGGTCCATGAAGTTTAAAAGGAGACCTTACTCCCTGGTACGCAAGAAACAGAATATCAGTTTACACAAAGAACATGTTGCTTAAAGATTAAACGCTACTCTTGAGTCTCAAGTGGAGATATCAATTGAACTCACATATGCAGCTCTCCCAGAACGTTGAGCACTAGCATGTAGAAAACTATTTGACCGCAGATTTCTCTGCAAGAGGCATAGAAGTGCTGAAGTGTTGGAAAGCCAGTATGGCAATACACTGTTCCCATCTCCACCCTGAAATAAATATATAAAGCACAGAGAAAAAACATTAAATGAAAGAGTTCCTATAAATTTGCTTGAGTGTTAAAGCAACTTGGAAGAAAGTAGTTACAAAATCCCTCAAACAAAAGGAAATTCGAAATATAAAATTTGTAACTTCACAACAAAAATCACCTTAAGAGCTTCATTAATTCCCTCGATAATGATGTTAAATATGGCGGTGCTTTCAGATTCAAAGGCATGCCAGTGCAGAAGACATTTGTATATCACACAAGCAGCCAGTGGCTTATCATCATTGAATCCCAATTTTTCCTTTATACATCTGGAGAGCAATTCGTAGTTCTCCTGCAATATAGTGGTAACTTATGTCAGAATTGAAAACCCACTTTAGCCAGCAATAAAAACGCAATCTACATGAGATGAAAACAAAACAGAACATGAGAATATAAAATTTATTGATTCAAACTTATCAGTAAAATAAAACAAGATTCTTCCTTCATAGTCAAATAAATTGACAGCCTAGTGAAAAGGGCAGTGTAATTGTACCTGATTTCTTTCTGCAGTGAATTTGGCTCGACGTGACTCTGACAGACTATGCGAAAATGGCATGATGTGCTTTGAAGGTGTTGGTGTCTCCTGTTTGTATTGGTTACATAAGCAGAATACTCATTTTTCAGCAAACTAGAAAAAAAGGAGGTAATGAAACAAATAAAGATACAAGGGCTGTGTTACTTACAAATATGGATCTCCTGTCATTATGGGCTGGTACAACAGCACTAGAGTGTTTCTGCTGAGGAAGGTCATAATAAACAGTTGGTAAAAAGTAGACCAAAGAAAACAGCAAATGTGTGCTCAGGAAAAGTGAAAGCATACGATTAAGGGTATTTATCTATTTCACGGGAGCTATGCTAGAAGGAAATCAAGAAAACCTCAATCAATTAACAAGCAAAGGAGATGGAACACATAGTTTAAATATCAAGAATTTTCTCAGTGTGCAGTACTTCTGCACATGCGTATATCAGAAAATGCAGCCAACAATAGTCAAAGATTACATACGTCACCCAGTATGTGTCTTGTCCTCTCTGGGGACGTACTTAGCGTCTTTTGCCTCAAGACATGATTCTCCTTTTCCAGATGAGAGAGTTTCTCCTCAAGACTGAAGAAAAATAACTCAGAAAAAAGTATTTGTTAGGCAAAAACCTAAGGGTGACTTGAGAAAGAGAACTGAAACTACAAACCTTTGAACACTCGTCTGGAGTTCAGAACATCTTTTCTCAGCTTCGTGCAACTTTTGTAGCGTGTTATTGCAGTCGTTTTTAGCACTGAGAAGCTCCTTCTCTAAAACCAGATTCTTCTTTTCCAAGGAGTTCATCGAATTCTGTGATTCAAAAGTATTAGCAGAAACCCATTAGCAACCAAGACGACAAGATTTGGGTCCCTAAGCAAAGAGGGAAAGCATTATCAAAATTAACCAAAATAGTGCTATGTTGAAAACAGAAGAGCAGTGAGCAACGAAAGAACCATTGCTCAGAATATTCTACTACAATATAGCAAACACAATACTATCAAATTTCGCACTCTCCCAAACGTGAGACAAATTAAAAATTAAAAATACTCCATAGGGAATTTCTGTATAGCCAGATTTAAGAGGTGTCTATACTTAAATTTCAGCCACCACTCTTCAGTAGATTAAATAGAGCTGAGATGCTATTAGTACACTCCCAACAAATCAAGTGTCTGAGCGACACAAGTATATTGTTCTACAAGCAATCAGGTGTTTCCAATTTCTATAAAATTTCCAATCAGCTAAAGAGAAACCCTAAGTAAATGTCTACCTTAAAGAAAAACCAACGATAGAAATCAGAGCCCTTCAAAAGGTAGTCCGAGTCCCAAACCATAAGACAACAAGCTTTTTAACATGTGCTCAATAAAGAAGAGGAAGCCTACCTTCAACGAGGAGTTATCTTTTTTTAGTTCAATCATTCCAATAAGCTCTCTTTCAACAGCAGACTTCTCCTTCATGGATATTTCCAGTTGCTTTTCAAGAACTGCATTCTTATTGCACTCATTAATGGTAGCCAGTCTAGCTGCATCTAGTTTGAGGCTGAAAGACTCCAATGTTTTCTGAAGCTTGGATATTTCACCTGACTTAGCCTCCTCACCACTTGTCTGTAAGTACTTTGTGGTTATTTACTCTGTTTGAGGAGACTAATATAGTACAAGTAAGAAAAATTGGTAACATACTCGCAATCGTTTCTCAAGCTGCAACCGCCATTCAAGATCTTCTAATCTCTGCTCAAGTTTAGTTTTAGCTAATCGCAAAGCACCTGCTTCATTAGCAGCCTGCAAGAGATCGATGTGCATGTTCATAGTTTGAGTGATAGGTTGAATACTTGGTGAACTGAAACAATCCTGTTGTAGACCACAACCAAAACATACCTGTTTAAGTTTTCTAAACTCTCTCTTTGCAAGCTTCTGCCGCCAACGACACTGAATAGCAATAATAGATGATAGACGGTGTCTGAATGCTGAACGGAGTTTGTGGATTCTCCACTGAGCCTAAGAGATTTATAATACACAATATTCAAAGAATCAGATGACTCTAGATTACCCAGTAAAAACTTATACAAAAAAATGTGTAACCCATAATGTACCATACGAACTTAAAGATCCTAAGTACCTGAATTAAAGAAGCAGCTCTGTGCTCTTTCTGATGTGAAAACTTTACACGAGTTGAGTCAGCACGGATGCAAGACTGTATTACAACGGCAGCTGATACAAGTTTTACAAATGCACCTCTTGACAGCCACCTGCGCACATACTTTTGTACCACGACCGCTGCCGCTGCATTCCTTCTGGTGGTATAAACATTTCGAGACAGGCATCCTTGCCAACAAATATTACTATTAGTCTTAGAAATAAAACAGAGATAGGAAAAAGAACATACACAAATGCATTAATTCATGTGAACATGTGTCGCAAAAGAAATTCACACACTATTTTCAGAGAGTAGGATGTTGGATATCTGGAGACTTCTAAAAATTTGATAAAGACTACAATTTTTTTGAAAAATGCACAGAAAATAAAGTAGAACAATACTAAATAAGAAAGAAACCTCTGCAGTATGCTTGAATAGAAATTGCAGAAGCCCGCAGAGTGATGAAGTTCTGCTGTGTAACAAATGTTCTTAGTCTTCGCTGAATGAGTCTTGCAGAAGCATCAAGAACTTCAGCCCGCCTAGAGTCCAAAATGCCAATTTGACCAGCTCGTAGGAAAACTTTTGTCCTTCCTAGCTGTGAAAGATGATCCAAATATCAGCAAAACAACTAGAGTACCTAATAAGAGCCATGCAATAGCAAAAACAAAGAAGCATACCTGATAATTTCCAAGACCTAATTTCCTCAAGATTTTCTCAGTTAGTGCCTGTTCATCATTGCTGCATATAAAGTAAAAAATAGCAAATTACTCTTGCTTGAAAATAAAAATTATTCAATGCAGAATACAAATAAATAGAAACATAAATGAAGTTAAGGTCCAGGGGAATTGTCCTGTCTGGCCGCAAGCTATAGATAATGCTAAAAGTTCTATAGATACACCATCTATTTATCATTTATCAAGCGATCACCGAAACATGTTGAATAAGTTTGCACAGGTTCCCAAAAATGCAAAGACAGGTATAACTCCGGAAATAATCTTAGAATCATCCATCATATAATTGTACCTCTCCTCCATGAATTCTAGAGCTAGCAGACCAAACCGATCTACAAAGTCGGAATAATTTCTTCTTGTGGGATACCCTGCTAAACTAATCCGAACAGCTTCCAGTACACCCTATCCAATTGTGAGATACAAAACATTATCAAAGTTAATAGACCAAATAAAGGAGACGGAATGCAAAGCACAAACATGCAAAGAGTATTACAATCAGCTGACTGTAAACCAGATCATTTTAATTTGTCAACTTTAAGGACACAATCCTGGGTGTAACAAAACATACACTACAACAATTAGAAAGCACAATGACCTTATTAATAGAAGGCTAACGTTAATTTGAATTACTTCAAAAAGTATGCTTAACGATAGAGTATCATGATAAATACATAATGCATTTTGATCTTTACCAACTCCATATTCTAATGAGCACGAATATCAATTTTATAGCCTATCATGGCACAGAAAAGCATATGCATTCTGTGATAAGAACTGAACACACTTCATTTATTAAAGAAAAGAACAATGGAGATACCAAACTAGCTACAAACAAAAAAAATCTGTTGCTTCCTCTCATAATACATAGACCATAATTACCAAGGAAAATGAAAAAATGAACGAAGATCACGTATTCTACTAACCCCACAACGAAGTTGATGTAAAACACTAAGACTCTCAAACTTTTGAGGTCTGTTGAGTGAGTTTGGCTTCACACAACGAACATAGTGAGGCTCCGTTTTGCTGAGAGTTTCCATGAGGGCTTGAAGTTGTTGCTAAAATCAACAATAAATGATAACATCAACAAATTGGTTTCACGATCAAATAGTTCTTGACATACACAACTTTCATAACAGGGGACCTTGCAAAGTAAAAAAGTTCAAAATATCTCCTACCTTAAATCTGGAGGACACCGAAGAAAATTTGTAAGAAGATCTGACAGACTCCTCTGGGGCTGAGGGGAAAAGTCCAGCAACAAAAAAGCATTTGGAGGAAGACAGGAGATTGCAATGCTCCACTATAGTATAGTCACGGTTTTTATCCAAAAAGGCTTCAGTTTGATAAGTAACCTGCAGAAATGGTGTGGCGCAAACTCGTTGAGATTTTAACAAAATAAAATAACTTTAAGCTATGTCCTAGAGCGCTTGCCTTGCCAGCATAATGAGAGAGAGTAAAATCCGTCTCTGAAAATTTTGCCTTCTCCAATCTCGGATGAAAATTGAAGTTCTGGAACAGCTTCATTGAAAACGACTCATGAGTTGATCTAGGAAACATGCTGCATACGAAGCAAATGAAGATAGGTCAGCGAACAAAGAAAATACATATTGTGGAGCCATACGATGAGAAAGGAATATTGTACCAAGCTTCATCCAAGAGTGCAATTACCCCAATTGGTTTCTGCAGACAGCAAAAAGATAAGAACAGTAGAATTAGAGGAAGATAGATCAATGCTACTGTCATGTCTGCTTAATTCCTACAAAACAAAAACATTAAAAGGGACAAAATCCTAGAGGCTTGGCAACTCCAATAGAAAGTTAGAAAAGAAAATATATTATTCTATGTTATCTCTGTTATTAAAGTTAACCATACCAAGATGCAATAAAAGCAACCACGGTAGAACCTATTTGTTTTTAACTATGCTGACTGAGTTGTTTAATGTTGAAGCCCAAGATAAGAATAATATCGGACCACACTAATTCTTTAGAATTGAGACGATTCAACAAATGTGTAAAAGGTGTTGAACTCTTTTTCTCAACAATCTAAGAAAGTAGTAGATACATAAAAAGACATGAGATTTTGAAACCATGTATTATAACTAAAACTATGTTCAAAACCTCATATTAAAGTTCTGATACAACCTAGGCTGTTGCAAGTTTCAGAAATCGCAAAAGGCTACAAGGTAAGAAATTAGATCAAAACAGGATCTAAATCCAAATCTAACTGAAAGAGATATAAATGTACCTTCTCAATAAAATCCAATACATCCTGGTTGTCAATAAACTCGATATAACTCCAATTAATTTCTTCTTTTCTATACTCATCCTGCTCCATCTTAAATACATGCTGAAAACAGAACAGAGGTCATAAGGAAAGGAATCAGTATTCTAAAATCTGGCAAAATCTTTGAAAATGAGTCACCTATATTACCTCATTAAAATGTTGCTGCAGCTTTTCATTTGCAAAGTTGATGCAGAACTGTTCAAAACTGCAGAAAGAATCAGCCAAGATAGAGTTTACACAATTCACAGCTAACATGGTGACCAAATAAAATTAACAACGAATTGGGGCTTAGAAAGGAAAGAACTATCATTTCATTAGTTCCACAGATAATCACTAACCTGTTATTCTTAAAGCATTCAAAGCCATAAATATCCAGGACTCCTATCTGAAAAGGGGACTCTGGATCTTGCCCAACAGATTTATTAATCTTATCAACCAGCCTAACAGAAGCATAAGACAAAAAGTTCAAACGCAAATGTCATCCATAACTTAAGTCCATTAAAGGAAGGGGAAAAGAAAGTAAAGCAAACCAGTCAAACAGATGGGCGTAAACAGTCTTTGCGAGTGTATCCCGGCTAGCAACAGCAGCATTAGGGTCAAGGGCTTTAACAATGATACCTTCACGGGTCAGAATTGAACGTGTGCAGAGAGAAGCCAGCAAAAGATTTGCATCACACCTGATTAGTTTTGCATGGATACAACAAAATAAGCAATCTATTTCTTCGTACGCATAGTTAAAAATGAGTACTATTAGAAAATTCAATGTACTTGAAAAGATCAGCAGCCATCTGCAAATGTAGTCTAGATTCCTGATCCTTTACCGCTGAAGAGTCGTGCTCTCTTCCTGATGAAAACTCAACATTTCCAAGATGTAAAATTGCAGCGAGGGTGCGGAATATCCCTTCCTGATTAATGATTTGTGCAGGAAAACAAGCAAGAACTCTCAGAAACTGACAGAGAAAAAACATATGAAATCCAATTGGAAGTCAAAAGACCTGCTCATCATGACTTATGCCAACGATATCCATTGCCCTCCTTGTATTCTTATACTCTTCTGCATTGCTTACACCTTCCAGTTCATAGGTCTTGCTTTGATTTAAATAATGAAATTGACGTGGATTGCTTAGTTTATATTTCTCAGCGTCCTATATAAAATAAGAACAATTACAGATTAGTATTCGGCAGAACCAGCACAAAAGTCTGATGTAGCTCGATCAGAAAGTAAGAAAGCCAAAACGAATATCTTATGAGACATATAAAGAGCAGGAAAAATAATTACATCCCCCGAAGCGCATAATTGATAAAAACAATGATAATTCCTCTCAGGGTCTGTTATTCGGACTACACGTGATCTCTCCAGAAGATAGGTTCTGACTGCAGCACCAGATATTCTACCATTTGCGTCAAACTGGATTTCGACAAACTTTCCAAAACGGCTGAACACAAACAAAAAACCAACAGTTTTGTCAGAGATCTGTCAATTCTAGGAATCTGAACATCTGATTGAGAAAAGCTATGCCAATATAAAAACTGACTGCAGCTAAAGTACTATAGTCACAAAAACAGATGCACTACAAGATATCTAGAATCTCAAATGCATTCAAGTTTGCAAAATGAGATTCCAGAATCATAAACTCTAATTACTTCTATACATAGTAAATGAAAAAAGAAGAGGATAGTTCCTCCCAGTAGCAGTACGTTTGCTACGATACTTTAAAGTACAAGGACTGTATTGATAAACCAAATAGACTCTCGTAATGGATAATACATTGGTACTAGTGGTCATAAAGTCTTAATAGAAACACTTTTCAGTGGCCCATATATCTGAAGTAGAACTACAACAATACTTCAAGCAAAAAGTTCACTAAAACCACCAGAGTTCGAAATTTGAACAAGTAATACCGATATCATGTCACTACCACTGGTTTCTAACAGCCCAACATAGATCACTAAAAACATAACGGCATTCCAAAGATGCTCCTTTGTGCACTAATCAGTTATACTTATAACATACCGTTATGAAAAAAGTATAAAGGAATGACATAAGATTAATCAAAGAAACACCCCCCCTCCCTCCAGGCTTCACTGAAAAAATTAAAGGGAAAAAAACAATCCATCACCCACCTGGAGTTATCATTTCTAACTGTTTTCGCATTGCCAAAAGCTTCCAATAGAGGATTTGACTGCAGAACAAGAATATTTAAATTAAAATAGATTACTCGCAAACAAAGAAAATTAAATAATGATCAACCCTAAAAGTTTATCTGCAAACAAATACCAAGGTAGGGAAAATTAAAGGCATCGTTCCAATTATGTAACGAAAATCTTACTTCAAGGACTTGCTGCTCAACACTTCTATGATCTGCAGAAACACGTCCCCCAACAAATGTAAGATATTGCATGATTAGTTTGGTTGTCTCAGTTTTTCCAGCTCCACTTTCACCACTAACGAGTATAGACTGACTTCGACTGTCGTCAATCATCGCTCTGAGTTATAAAGCTTAACTGCGGTTAATTGATTAACATGACTGATAGTAAGAAGTAAAACTATCAGAAATACTAGAGAAAAAAGAGTGGACCACCTGTATGCAACTTCCGAAACTGCAAAAACATGAGGACTGAGCTCACCAAATGGTGCTCCCTTGTACTGCTCCATCATGTGCCCATTATAGAGATGTGGAAGCTTTTTAAACGGATTAACAGCTATCAAAATGCTTCCAGTGTATGTCTGCAAAAGAAACACCAGCGTATTTGTAAGATACCATCAGGCATAGTCTACAAATGGAACTGCATAAACTGCTGACAGTAATGAGTGGCAAGAAGAATGAGACTGAAACTTTACCACCAATAGTTCGAACTAAGTATTATCATCTTAATAGTGACAACAATAAATTAGACACCAAGCTGCAAGCAAAAACTTTTCTAAAGGGGGAAGCCAGAATTTACATCAAGAGAATCTAGCTGAGTACAAAACCATCTTAATCATAATTACTTTCACCAACTAACTATGGAAAGAAAGCGCTTCAATAACTTTGATCCAAAAAATAAGCTCCCATAACTTTAGACAGAATTCCAACCTATCTATAATTTACAGGGCAATCGCAAAAACTAATTCAAAAATAGTTACAAACATAGAAATTTGATTATCCAGTCAATAAAAGTGCATATATAGGAAAAGTAATAGTTAGGGCTGGATCATGAGGATGTTTTTATCGCAATTGACTGCCAATAAGCAAGTTTTTCAGGTGTATGCCTGAAATGACGTAAGCATTTTTTTACAATAAATCTATTCACATTGAGATCAACCTTTTTCGCCTAGCTAATACATCAGCTCACAATTATAAGTCAACATCTAGAAGCAACAATCACAAAGACGCACAAAAATGACAACAAGCAGCAAGCGATTTGCTTTAAAGTGTAATTTTGAATTACCAAAAGGTGGCATTTGATTGATACAGCATAAATAGGGAAATAGTAACACAACATTGTATGCGGATCAAAATGTGTTCTCAAATAATGCACAGACCTCCATTGCATAGATCATTGCAAGTATCGAAATTTAAAAACTCAGGTCAGGTTTACTGATACCTAAGAAGATTCTATAGTGAACAGACAAGAATGCATACTTCACAGCTAAATATCAAGTCTTAACGGCACCATCGAAAATAGAATATAGTGTGGTTACATGGACCAACAAAAACCCTGAATTTACTTCCTATGGAAACATGTCTTACACCACAAATGGTTGGATACACAAGAAACTCCAAAAGCAACAATAATTCGTTCAGATATATGGGCCACTGAGTAGAGTAATACAACGACAAAGCGAGTAAAAATTCATATGGAATGAAATCTTAGCTAAATAAAGTACACCCAGCAGTATAAAAGCTAAAATTTAAACTGTAAATAAACTCAAGCAGAACTCTCCATAAAAATATCAAAGAAAAAAGAGTTAAAAGAACTCACGTATATATCATTAAGAGCGTATCTCCTCTGTAGATTGTAAAGCACACCCGCTTCGTGCAAATATGTCAGCTTGGTCATATCATCCAGTCCATTATGCTCTTCCTCGTCGGGATCCCTCCGAAAGAGCTTTTCCGGGGAAACGGAAACCTTAAACCCCCAAAATGAAAACACACACACAAAAGCAAAGAATTAGCATAAAGGAAACGCGAAGAAGAAGACAAAACAGAACTCAACCAGCAGAAAAAACGGTTAATCACACCTTTTTCCCTGTAGCAGTTTCAACAAGGACCTTCTTATCATTAGCATCGAGGACATCAGCGGCAATCCAAGCTAAATCCTTATCCTCCACCCAAACTTTGTCGCCTTTCCGCAGATTCATTTCCATTGGAAGACAAATTGTAAAGAACTCGTGATGAGCTCGACGAGAAAAGCCTAGAGAAGTAAATTGGGGGAAGCAAGAGTCATGGATAGAGAGATAGAGAGAGTCCGTGAGGTTGCGCCAGAGAAATTTTCAAATTCAAAAGAAGAAGAAACCCTAAGGAGATGGAGAGAGAAAGAGAAGGGGCGGAGGAAATTACTTACTGTACAGTTTTTTTAATGGTTCACGTTAAACCGCTACCGAATTAACAAAAAAACTAAAAAGTACACAGAAGCAACAAAATAAAAACTTCCCGCCCACTCGTCTTCCCATACAAAGCAAAATAGATAATTTATTTTATTTTTGTAAAACAGTTATAAAATTTCTTCAACTTCCGAAGAGAATAAATAGTACGAGGAAGTCTGAAATATTAGCTGGAACATTTCGGCAAAGAACTTTGATTATTTACTGAATTAATATGTCGGACAATGTGTTTCTTATTTTCTTGCTTTTCATACAAAAACAAAATAAGTTTTGTCAAAAGGTAAAATTGAAAGCTTGCTCTCAGACTGAAGTAAAACAAAGTCTGAAAATGGTAGGTACGAAGTTGAATGTCAGTCAATAGATTCTCTCGAATTAATTCACTACAACTGAAATCTATAAACGTTTCTTACCATAACTTTTCCGTCTTTCTTTGACTATATGTCAAATCACATATATTAATTTATGCAATTCCAATGAATTTTGGTTCCAATCTTAGGTTGAGAACTTGTCTTTGCAAATTTTCAACTTTTCTTTTCTTACCAAGCTTTGAACAAATTTCACACTTGGGCTGTAGAAAACACAAACCGTTCTCTCAGTTGTTTAGTTAAAACTTTACCTTTTACTAGAAGAAACCTGCAGGAGATTATCAGAAAAGTGAAGAATATTGCAAATGAACCAACACTGAAACAGACTGGTACTGAGTACTAACCTACACAACACAGTTTTTTATGACATGGAAACTTCATATGTATTGTGAGCCGATGTGGATGTATGACTTAAAAGGTAAACTGATGAAATATATAGAAGAACTACATATAACAATACAAACAGTATCATAAACAACAGACACAAAATAGTATTAATGTTGTTGTTAAGTTTGTGTCATCACACAAACAGACTAAGGAGGCCACAGTACAAGCTCCGGTGGCCTATATGCACTACTGGAACTCAAAACTTTGGACCCAGATTATATCCCAAAACACCACACAACACAGCATTTCTATAATCTGCAGTGAAAGTTATATATAATGAAACATTCGACGCAAAACCTTAATCTTGTATAAGATTTGGACTGCTGAAAACGCGCTTCAAACTAGGGCACACTGTTCGGAACTTTGTCATGCTCACCGAGGATATCTATTAATCACCAAGACAGGGTTTTGATTATTTTATTAAAATGTATTCTTTGCTAAGTTTGAGAATCCATGTAAACACTCTTTTGTTATTTATTACCTTTGGACAGAAACGGAGATCCAATGTCTCTAGTGAGCTGCATCCTGATATAGCCGCTTCAACTCCTGCTTCGTCCATGTTACAAGACTACCAAAGACAAAGGTACCAAAGTGTGTTTAGTGATAACATTTGTACCTGTGATTCTGTTTTAACTAAAACACAGGAAAGAGATTTATGGCCAGAGATATTTTTCTGTTAACACATAATTTTATAAGATGAGCTTTTGAAAAGACAAACGATCTAAAATATAAACTGAGCCAGTGATGGGGTAAAAGCATACCTGAAGAAAAAGACTAGCTAATCTTGGACAGCCAAGCTTCAATACTTCCAGAGAGCAACAGTTGCTAAACAATTAATTTTTATTAGAAACAAAAACTGAAAATGGTTAACACCAATCATTTGATGGAAGATAAAGAAAACAAGTCAAATAACCAATGGGAAATCCCTATACCTTAGATTAAGTAAGACCAGGTTGGAACAGGCGAGATCAACCTCCTTCAAATTGACCGATAACGAAAGGTTCAGTGATGATAAATGGGAAAAGCGAGCTGCAGGCGGTATCAACACTTTTCTTATATTGGGGCAACCCACACAGTTGAGGTTTTGCAGTAACCGGTTGGCTGTTTCAGCTGGTTGGACATTCTCACTAGAACTGTAGACACCAAAGTAATCAAATAGCTGTACATTGGTTGAACCCCAATTGAGGTCATGCATGTTTACACAGCCGTTCAAGCTCAAATGGGTCAAGTGTGTGCAACACGCAAGTAGATCATCTATCGCAGTCTGACAGAGAGTTCCGTAGGACAGGTCCAACTCCTCAAGTGCCGGTAAAGCACCTTCTTTGTATAAAGGCTCCAATGATGAGTCAGTGAGATATTTGCAGGCTTGTAATTTGAGTACCTAAACAATAAAAATATCAGCAAGCACGAAAGCAAGAAGACATGATAGGAATAAACATGAATGGCTGATATACAAAGGATGCACACAACATAACTTAAGCTAAAATCTATGCTCTACTGCTGACAGAAAGGGAAAGCATCCAGCACCATATAAGTCATGATGTCGTAGTTACCTTCAGTTGAATACAGGACTTGAAAACGGGCTCCAAATTCATCAAGAAAGTGTACGACAAATCAAGAACAGTTAAATTTGGGAGCCCGTTCAAGGAAGACAAGCCATCAGAACCAATAGAAGGGCATGACATTAGCACTAGCGACTCAATAAGTGGGCAAGAAGCAGTGGTTGCAGAAAGACAGTCATCTCTCAGTTGACTGCAAAACATAACGTAGGGAACTGATTAGCAGCACCATAAAATCAGACGCAAGATGGAAAATAACAAAAATATCATATAATTACCCGCAGAACGACGCATCTAAAGATGTTAATAGAGGACAAATAATGGATGCTTCAGACAGTACACCACAACCTTTCAATTCAAGAGACACCATATAAGGTGCTTCGATATTGAGAACACTCAATTTTGGGCATATTCCTAAATTTAGAGACTGCAGCGCAACCTATTCACAACCAGAAGAGAGGAGCAAAAACGTATCAGTTAAGATACGATAGTTATTTGATATGAGAGAAGAAACACTCACAGGCTGGAAGAATGCAGTTTCTAGATGATCGCATCCATCCAAACAGATCTGCTCTATGCGAGGGCACTTCAACACAAGAGAAGTAACAGCACGACAGCCAACAAGAGAAAGACTTGATAACGATGAATTACAGAACCTCACTGCTGTTAAACTCTACAAGATAAAAAAATATTAACAGTCAAGCAACCAGCAAGATATTACCACTGCCGACATTCATTTCAATAACTTATTTCACTATAAATTTCATTCGGTTACCCTATGCAGCAGATAGCTGTAGATAATAATGAAAGAAAGGAAGAAACTGTATCACACCTCACAGTTGTCAAGAATCAATGACTTCAGCATTGGGCATCCACCATCATCACTAAATATTTCACAAACACTATTAGACAATGATTCACAATCAGAGAGATCTACTTCTTGCAAGGAATGGCATTGCAGAACTAAATGTGTCAAATTCTCCTGTTTTTGTAGAGCTAATCTCTGCGATAAAAAGAATAAAATGTCAGTTAAAAATTCCAACCAAATGGAACTGTAGTAACAAAATCATGATAACTAAGTGCATACTCGAAGCGAGTTGGAAGTGATTGTGATACGGCGTAGCGCTGGACAGTTTGAAACAGTGATTGATGAAAGCATGGTGCTTTGCAAGTTCAGATCTGTGAATCTGTGAGACACAGCGAAACGAAGACAGTTGAGTGAATTAATAGCAAAAGATAAATATAAAGGCATGAATACTCATAACGAAATGTGCAGTGCAAGTTAAATTAAAACCAAAAATGAGGACTATACTTGCGGCAATGGACTAGGCTTATACTCTGCAAACGCGAGAGATGCAAAGATACAGATGTCAACAGATTGCAATTATCAAGCTCCAAAACCTGCAACAAATTATATGTGGTTAACCAGACCGGAAAGAATGCTCTCTAGTTAAAGATTGGAGAACCATGTGCATGTGTGTGGAAAAAGCAAAAGCAATCACAGACAGACCTCTAGCGCAGGACTATTAGCAATCCAAGTCATAGATGCGGAAGTTATACCCTCGCAGCTATGAACCTTGAGAACTGTCAACATGGGAAGATGTACTGACTTCAAAGAGGAAAGGGCACACAAGTCAGAAAAACGAGAATGAGACAACAAGAGGATAAGGACGTATAATAGGACCAACCTCAAGAGATATATTAGGGCAGTATGAAGCATTAAGAATATGGAGATTAGCACAAGCTTGGGCTATTTCACGCAAAGTTTCATCACTAACACAGGAACAGTTAGAAACGTCTAGCGACTCTAATTGAGGACACGAAGTGGCTGCTGAACGGATAGCAGCATCCAAGAGCTTATGGCACGAGGCTATATCAAGAAGTTGGAGGAGTGGACAGTTAAGCATCGCCTGTGACATGTTGCTTCTTTTTAATGATAGGGACCTGAGCTGCGGACACCTAAAAGATAGAAAAATAATTATTTTGAAGATTGAAATACACGTTAACAAATGGGAATGAAAATGATTATTGAAAAACAACTTCACCTGATAGACAACCGCATCACGCGGCATTTTGTTATTTTAAGTTCGCGTAGCCTATCATGACTCAGGTGTATTTCCTGAGCACCATTCCCCAAAATAGCCTCACTTACAGTCACACTCCTTAACATATTACACTCCCCCAATGCCTGGAAAAAGTTTTCACTGATATGACCCTTTCCTATTGTTAAGACCTCAAGATTCCTGAAACAGATCAAAAGCACTACGATAGATATATAATAACTTAAATTTATAAAAACCATATGCGAGGATAAACAAGACAGATACCTCAAAGAAGTAGCAGCTTTCATAGCCAGAGCATTAACAGCAGGGGCACCATAAACATTCACTTCGGTAGCATTTGGATAGCGAGTACACATGTTTTCAACTGTACATAAAGCAACTGGAGGTTATATTTATCCAATGTATATATATGATTCGAATTTACTAAAATATAAGAAATAAGAGTTTGAGTAACATAGCGTTTTTGAATAAATCAATTGTACAAATCAGAGGCATATTTGGGTGCTTAGATTTTCCTTTGAAGGCCAATATCATCATAAAAATGCAGAATGAATGCCCCCTCCCATATTCATTTTCTATTGCACTCACCGAATAGAAACCAAATATACAAGACTCAATAAACCCGCTGTCAATCTCAAAATTCTTTCAAGGTTTACACAATCAGCAGGTGACTTAATATGTTTTATAAGCATTTCTACAAAAATTAGTTTTGTTTGTAAAAGACAGCTTCAATGTATATGAAGAACAACTTACATTGTTCGATAGAAATCCTTATATTTTCAAAGTTCAAGACCTTCCAGAAATCCTCATGAGCACTAGCTACTCTCCACTGCCGACATACCATAGCAGAGCGACAGAGGTCGACATGATTCAAGAACGAGAATACCTGCAAGACAAAAATTACAACATAATAAAACTAAGAACAAAGAAAAGAATACCTACGTATTTATCTTAACATGCAAAAAAATGCATACCATATGCAAGAGGTCATCCGTCAAATCAATATGAACTTCAAAATCTTCCGTGTCCGAAGAACCATTATCATCTCCATCATCTTTTTTCCCATCTTTCCGACTATAATTCAAGATGAAATTCTGGCAGAACATATCAGTATCCGAGCGGGAAGAAGAGGCATTGCCAAAACTAACAGTTCTCTCCACTGACGAACCAGAATTTCCAGCATCTGAAGATATCCCGGAAACGGACCGGCACTCACTGCAATTAAACTTAAGCGTCAGATATACACGAAATGAATAAATTAGCGATAAGCTTGAGGCAGCTGCATACTCGCAAAAAGGATGTTGAACCTAAAAATGCTTCTTTTGCAGGAAACACTAGCTTAGAAAATGAGTTAGAGAGCTCACGCAAGTCCAGAGTACACTTTGGCACGCTTGTGATGCGAATCGTGATCAGCTTCCTCCATCACACTATCCTCAGCTGCTGCCGCTGCATTGCTACTCTCTCCATGAACCATTTGATGCAAGTGAATCCCAGAGGTCCAAAGGCGCTCTAACTCAGCCCCTGCAGCTTCACCGTCTTCCTCCTTCCCCAGCATCTCTTCACAAAGCCTCCAACGTGCGTTTTCAGTTAAAATAAAACCGTCCGGAACTCTTGGTTCCCTCTCGTTTCCGCTATAATTTACAAAATCGCCATCGCCATTATTGTTCTCCATAACCGTTGCTAAAGATTCTTGCTTCAGTCTGCCGCCGTTTTCGTCTTCCTCGTCGTCGTCCGTGAAACAAAGAAAACACCAAATCCTCATGCACCCCCAAACCCCACCTCCCCAGAAACGAAAATTTGGCTCTCGATCTACCACATTTATTGGAAACCTGGTCGCAAAAACCAGAAATTGGGGGAAAAGTAACCGAATTTGAAAAGCCCAGAGAGAATTCAGAGAAAACAGACACCCAATCTTGAATTTGGATAATTAAAAAGGAAAAGAGAGAGATAAGAAGAAGATCAAAGGCTAATCTGATTAAATATTAGGGTTTGAGAAAAGAGAGAAAATGAAAAGGCAAATTCGGATCAGATCTCGAGAGGGATGATTAGAGGCTTATTGTGTGATATTCGGTGGTGGATGATATAATCCGGCGATTCGGAAGAGAAAAAATCGGCGGAAATGGAAAGGCAATGACGAAAATTAAAAAAAGGTAAAACAAATCAAGAAACCACAGCTCGTTTAGAAGTCTTTGGTTCTTGCTTCACCGGTCTTTTGTTCTAGAAGAGACATTTTGAAACGGAGTCGTTTAGACTATAAGATACTCTGAACTGAACTCTTTAAGACAGGAAACTAACAATGTTTAATTGGTACGATAAACACAATGGTTTATGTTTGTGTCTAAAATGACAGTTCCAAACGATGACGAATGAAATCATATCACGTGAGCATCAACAGATAAGCTCACGTGAGACCGTCAGGGTGTTAATCGAGCCACTCTGTAATCTCTTGTCTACGTACGAACACTTGTCTAATAAGTCTCGTTTTTGAGTTTAGAGATTGGCCGCATGACTTCGTAGAAGAACTTAACCGTTTAATTCATATTAAGCAGAAAAATATTGGGCTTGGGCTTTTAAATCTTTATGGCCCAATGGAAATTCTTATTTGTGACATATGCCACGTAAGTCTTTTTTGTTATCTCTTTGACTTTTCTTGGTCTCGTCTTCCTTCAATCCTTATCGCGTTCGAATGACATATATTTTTTACGTTAACTTAATAGTATTTTTCCTGAAAAACATTATCATCGAAGTTCGAATAGACAGTTGACTTGGTCGTTAGCCAATTAATTGACCCGTCTGAGGCTCCTATTGGGATAAGTTCTAGTTTGATATCAATGAACCTCTTTTTTTTTGCATACTAAATAGAGAAAACTTTATAATTTAGTAAATTCTATTTAGACCCTAAATTAACATTGGGATAGGTATTAAAAGTTAGTACAACATAATAAATAGTTTACACTAGAACTAGCTCACCATAACGTAAAGAGTATCTAAACTAAGCTAGTTAGCTAAGTCTAAGTCTTCGTTTTGATAAACTATTGATGTTAGCAAATATAAGTCTTGAGTGATTTTGTTTCATCTTAACTATTCATATTTTACTTTCTCAAAGGACATGCAATTGTTTTTTTTTCTATGTAATCTTGATATAAATTATCAAAATCATTCACATTAAAGCAAACATGTATAACTATCGTATAAACATGTATGACTGGTCACATTTTCTGGACACCGTACACAAATATGGATTTATGTTTTTGGGTCATTTGAATACCCGGAAGTGAAAGTTTATCTATGGAATACACCATTTCAGAAAAATAGTTCAAATCCCTCTCATAAAGGTTAAAACTCATGAATTACCAAAAAAAACATATATGACTGAAGTTGAGAATATGACGGTGGATGTGTGAATCCGGTGTGCGAGAGTGCTGATACGACAGAAGCTGAGGATATAAATGAATGTGTGGACAGTTGAGTTATAATTAAGAGATGTCATAAATATCATTGAAAAATAAAAATAAATAAATATGAACGAGGAAGGAGAAGGCAAATGTTTGGTGGTGGAATAATGAAGTTAAGTCTCAATTAAAGATTTAAGTAGATTAGCTGTTTCGAAGTGGACAGAGAGAGAGGTGGTTGGAATTTAATAGCTTCCTCCTTCTTTTATAGCTTCCACTGACTCACAAGAACTTCATAAAACCACAAAGACTTTCTTCTTTTATTTTTACTCATTATTTATTCATTAATATTGCTTGAAAATAAGGCAACAAAAACAAAACAAGATGTCATGCTTGAAGTCTGTCTTAATCTTCTTGTTGTTGGGTTTGTGTGTTTCGTCGGAGGAGAATTTGCATTACGATTACTTGAAGGTTCCGGCAAGTGAGTTTGTGAGCTCAATAAACACAATAGTGGAAGTGATAAGACAAGTGAGTTCGATTTTGTCTCAGTTTGCGGATTTCAGTGGAGATCACCGACTACAAAATGCGGTTTCTGACTGTCTGGATCTGCTCGACTTTTCTTCAGAGGAACTGAGTTGGTCTGCTTCTGCTTCTCAAAATCCGAAAGGTACGTAACTTACAACATATATCTATATATCTGTACATAATTTCATCATAAATATCATTTTAGTGTTGGAAACTTTGAATGCTAAAACTTTTAGTTTCAGTTGTAGATTGCATACTCTGATCATAAGGGTCGAATTATTGTTAAATCAATACAGATTTGCTAAGTGAAATTTGAAAATATGATAGACAAAATTGGTGTAACCGACAAATTAACAAAAAAGAACCAACAAAGCGGATAATAGATATGAATTTTGCCAGTTTAGGAAAGTGCAATTAGTTACAATAACTTGGTTTCTCCTGATCTAAACCAAAAGACGAGACGAGATCGAAGGAGTTATAGAGCAATAAATAACTATATATGTTCTTGTAAAAACAATATATATAAACTGTACAATTCGAATGGTTTGGAGTTTATTTACTTAGATTCTCCACGACTCCAATTAATTAAAGATCATAGAATAAATGAATGTACATGGATCATGGTGTTAAATGGTAATAATATAGTCAGATATTTGATTGACAAAAGTTTTATTTTGCACTTGCATGCATTAAATTTGAAAGCCGTCAAAGTATTGATTGCTATATGGTTATTAGGTGGTTCTTTGACCATACTATAAGTATTAGACTATTCAACTTATACAATTTTGCATATAAAAACTATCCAATTTTTATTTTCTTGTTTTGTTAATTGAGTTTTAGACAAGGTGAATTAACAAGAGCTTAAAACAAATATCTTTCTAATATGTGTACACATATATATGCCATATATATAGAGTAGGAAAGCTATATATATGTCTATTAAATAATTTTTAGTCACCATAAAGTATTATTTTCTATAAAAGCAATATTATTAACTTGAATTGATAGGTCTTTTTTTTTTTTACCAAATTGAATTGATAGGTCATCTAGCATTATACAATGAAGTTTTAAAATTTTGTATATTGCAATTTTAAAAAAAATAAATAAATGAAGATATATGGCAAGTGATGATGATGTTACATAAAACGCTGAGCATTTTCGTGAATGAAATGAAAGCAAATACTATAATGATTATAGTAATAGCATGTGTATAGTAGGGACAGAGAACGTGAATTCAGAATCTTAATTAATTTGGTGTAATAAATGTAAGTGTGAATATATGAAAATGATAGTGTTGAAAAAAATAAGAATGATATGAAGTAAGTAATAAATACAGAAGGAATGCATGTGATGATGATGATATTTGAGTGGGACCAGGTAAGGGCAACGGAACAGGGAACGTTGGATCGGACACAAGGACATGGTTAAGTGCTGCTCTCTCTAACCAAGACACTTGTAAGGAAGGCTTCGAAGGCACCTCTGGTGGTCTCGTCCAAACCCTAGTCGCTGGTAACTATTCTATTTTCTTATTCTATTTTTATTTCTGCTTATGTTGGGAGATTGATCAGAACCGAGTGGTAATCTTGGTTTGTAGTCTCAGTTGATCTCGACTCGGTTTGGATCCATCTCCCAACAGCTTAAGACACTTAATTAGAGAATTCTTATAATGTATACTTCGTCTTGTTTCAGGCAGTCTAGATCAACTATATTCTATGCTTAGTGATTTGTTACCACTTGTTGAACCCGACCAGAAACCCAAGCCTATTTCTAAACCTGGTCCAGTTGCTAAAGGACCAAGGGCTCCACCAGGCCGAGCACTCAGAAACATTGATGACAAGGAAAGCCCTCGTTTGCCACACTGGTTCAGATCGGAGGATCGGAAACTATTAGAAACAAATGGTGTGAGTTACGACGTTAGTGTAGCATTGGATGGGACTGGCAACTTTACAAAGATAATGGACGCAATCAAGCAAGCTCCTGATTACAGCTTGAAACGTTTCGTTATATACATTAAAAAAGGTGTATATTTGGAGAATGTTGAGATCAAGAAGAAGAAATGGAACATCGTAATGTTAGGTGATGGCATTGACGTGACTGTTATTTCCGGTAATCGCAGCTTTATCGACGGTTGGACCACTTTCCGATCAGCTACATTCGGTAATAAGATCGATCTATATTCATGTTTTCATACGAAATTATTAATTCTGATGAAGTTTGAGGGATTAATTGTGTAACACGTAATTCAGCGGTAAGTGGAAGAGGATTCTTAGCGAGAGATATAACGTTCCAAAACACAGCAGGACCAGAGAAGCATCAGGCCGTAGCATTGAGATCAGACTCTGACCTCTCTGTGTTCTATAGATGTGCCATGAGAGGTTATCAAGATACACTCTACACGCATACAATGCGTCAGTTCTACCGTGAGTGTACAATTACCGGAACAGTAGATTTTATATTTGGGGATGGGACCGTTGTGTTTCAAAACTGTCAAATTTTGGCGAAAAGAGGACTACCTAACCAAAAGAACACCATTACTGCACAAGGCCGCAAAGATGCCAACCAACCTACAGGTACTTTAATATCAAAGCCATATACTTTTTAGACTAGGTTAAGTGCAGCAAATAACTTGAATGTAGTAAGAGCGGTTTGAGGACAAGATGTAAACCCACCAGTCCTGAATTTGATTTATGCCAAAAACTAAGTTATTGTTGTTTAGCCAAACATAGATGAGGCAGTGTTTAAGATCTCATTAGAAGTTTTCGTGATGATTAGTTAGGCTTTGTCCAGATCCTTGGGATACTTTCTTGTCACTCAAGCAACTCAGTAAATTCATAAGTAAACGTTCTCATGTGACTGCGTCTATCATCATTGATATTACAACGGTCTTCCAAACGAATACATTATTAGCCTAAGCAACTTAGATAATGAAAATGTAGAATAATCAATTCTAACTTTGGACCCTTTTGGCAAACCTTCAGGATTCTCAATTCAATTCAGCAATATCTCGGCGGACGAAGACTTGGTCCCATACCTAAACACGACATATACGTATCTAGGAAGGCCATGGAAGCTATATTCAAGGACAATTTTCATTAGGAACAACATGAGCAACGTTGTGAGACCCGAGGGATGGCTTGAATGGAACGCTGACTTTGCTTTGGACACACTCTTCTACGGAGAGTTCATGAACTACGGGCCTGGTTCGGGACTTAGCAGCCGAGTCAAATGGCCTGGTTACCACGTCTTTAACAACACGGGCCAGGCTAACAATTTCACCGTCTCTCAGTTCATTGAAGGAAACCTTTGGCTGCCTTCTACAGGTGTAACGTTTACTGCCGGCTTGGACATCTAAATCACTTGGTGTGTTTTTATTGTGAATCTTTTTTTTCCAATTTCAATTTTATTTTGTTTTCTGTAGTTGGCGTATTGTGATTTTACGATTTTGAAAATATAATTTGATAACAAAAATAAATGTATTACTTTACTAAAAATAAATGTATTAAGCTATTTCTTCATTCATCTTTTGAAATCACATAAAGTTCCCATATATCTATATACATAATCTACAATTTAACAGAAAAACGAAGCACAAATTCACAAAAAAAAATATCACTAAAAAAATTGAGGCTAGGGTTCAAACTTTTTCTATCTTACGTGTGTAGCAAGTATCAAGCCTCATAAAGACCAAACTTAACCGGAGACCCTAAGCCATTGATCCATTCCCCTTGTAAGAATGGTCCAACTGTATAATTCATTGCCTCTTCCTTTTTTATAACCCTAAATCCAGGCCATTTAACTCTAGAACCATTGGCTCCACTTGGACCCTTATTCTTGAATTCTGCATAATACAATGTATTGATCGCAAAATCCGTCTCTTGCCATTTCAACCAACCAACAGGATCAATCACATCCTCTATCGTTGATTCCATCACGACCGTTCGAGAATGGTTTTTCCACGGCCGACCAAGGTAGCTCTTGAACTGAGCCTTTACGGGCTTAAGATCTTCATTTGGAGCAATTGTGCAATTATGAATCACAAAGCCAGTCGTTTGAAACTTGTCTACTCTTCCTTGAGCCGTCACTGTGTTCTTTTGTCCTGGTAAACCTTTTCTTATAAAGATGTCACAGTTCTGAAATATGGCGGCCGCATCACCGAAAATGAAATCGATTGTACCGATTATGACACAACTTCTGTAATATTGACGATGCGTGTACGCGTATAACGTGTCTTGGTGTCCTTCAAATCGACAGTTCAAGAAAACTGAACGGTCGGATTGGACACGTATTGCGACCGCTTGGTGTCCCTCTGGCCCAGCCGTGTTCCGGAACCCCAAAGACTTTGCCATGAATCCTTCTCCTTGTGCCACTGTAATTAAATCAAGTACAAATTAAAGAAGGTTATTGCATCTCAAAATATAAAAGCACCATTTTTTTCATTCACATATAAATAAGCCAGTTGAACTAGTTGAACCACTTGAACCAGTTGAACCAGTTGAGCAAATGCAGTTTCCCACACCCCAAGTCACAATTATATCTCTCTCAATTTTTGTTTACATTTTTATTTGGATTAAAAATTAAGGTAAATAAAAAAAAAGAAAAAAAAATCTAATAAATCAGGAAATACCGAATGTTGCGGTGAGAAACGTGCGGATTTTCTTTGCGTTGCTTTTGTTTCCGGTCACAATCGTCTTCTGTGATCCATCACCGATCATTGTAACATTAGCTTTCTTCTTGTCAACAATCACAGATTCATCATAAACTCCTTGTTTGATATAAATGATGTACCTACAACAAAAAAGGATCGACCACCACTTAGCTCACTCTCTCTTTCGTAATTGTAAATTATGAATCATTATGAGACGTATGGTTAGTACCTTCCTTCGTACTTAGCAGGCATTGCTTTAAGTGCAGCATTAATGGTTGTGAAATTTCCACTGCCATCTTTAGCCACCGTAGCATTAGGTTTCAAAGCTTTTACATCAACAGCTTTTAACATTCGCCTATCCTTGTTGCTTAAACAAGACTGAGAAGATCTTGATTCAAGAAGATGTCGCGTTTTAACTTTTGGAACTGAAGAAAGATATCCATCTAAAGATTTGACCATAGCGAGTGAATTGCTCGTTAAAACTTGAGAAGAATTGAAATGGTTACGTATCTCTGTTTTGAGTTTCCCTTCAAACCCATCGAGACATGTCTCTTGATAAGACATGACTGCGCTTAGCCAACTGTCTAAATCGGGGACTATTTTTGCAAAGTTATTAGCCTCTGTGTCATTAATTCTTTTCACAGAGGTGTCAAGTTCTTCCTTAGCTTCATCCACAAGCAACTTGCACTGCGCTATAGCGTCCTTATCGTCTTTGTTCTCTGTTTTTAGGCTCAAAACCTTTTTGAAAACTCTGCCTAGATCGTCATTGACCGATACAATGGCAGACTTCAGAAGGCTCCTAGGATCAGATAGAGGAGTCTTTATTTCTGTCCCAATTTTAAGAGTTTTCTCGCAAGTTGGTTTGTAAAGAGTGGAATTGCAAAGCGTTTGGATGATCTTATCAACCTGACCAGGTTTAAGAGATTGTGCTGCGGACGATGGCGGTTTCACTCTCTCGTCAGATTTAAGAGATTGTGCTGCAGACGGTGACGGTTTCTGGCTGCGGCTCTCGCTTTTGTTGGAGCTATCCTTAGTTTTCTTTTGTTCTTGAGTTTTGTTTGCATAAGTAACATAAGCAAAAACGCCTCCAATAATGACAGCAACAACAATAAGCGTAGAGACGACTCCAATGATGATTTTTTTCCTGAATTTACGTTGTCTCTCTGCGTTTACGCGTTCTTGAATTATGTCAAAGTCTTGAAAAGCCATTTTTTTGCTTAAAAACGTTTTTCTTTGTCTTTTGACTTGGAGAGACAGAGTTGAATTTTCCTCTACCTTAGAAGCAACCTAAGGCAAAGAGGTTAAAATGGAAGAACCAATCTTTCTATTTTTTTTCTGCTGTTTTGATTTCTTGGTTTCATTTTCATTTTGTTACCATTTCTTCAAATGAACAAAACTGGTCTGGACAGGAGAGTTTTGTGGATTGATGCCTATTGTTCGTCTCATGAGCCACTATCAGGCCTTCTAATTTTAGCTTCCTATATGAAAAAGAAAAAAACATAGTTATGTGTTAAGACTTAAAAGTTACAAGTAAAA
Source organism: Lepidium campestre (assembly GCA_009757365.2). Classification (NCBI taxonomy): domain Eukaryota; kingdom Viridiplantae; phylum Streptophyta; class Magnoliopsida; order Brassicales; family Brassicaceae; genus Lepidium; species Lepidium campestre. The sequence goes on along the minus strand of WJSH01008758.1, from coordinate 22,117 downwards.
ACTAAAAAGAAGTCCCAAATTCAATCATCTACATGTCAATCTCTTGTTGCAGATTGGTTTGAGTTACAAGTCCATAGATATTGGCTAATAAAAATTGTCAACAGTTATGTTGACAACGAAAACAAAACATAGTTTTTGAAGGATTTCTTCTGTTCTGTAGGTCACTAAGTTAAACAAATGCATGCCTTTTGTGTTATATTGGAAAATCTAAAACTATATAAGAATATTAGAATGCATTTAACATCACTTACTAACCACAAATGTTAATAGACAAAAGTAACGAATAACTAAAAGATAAAAGCAGTGTATGTACAATTGCATCTTTGCTTTTATTAATTCTGATGCAAAGGTAATAGAAGGGGCATAGGCCACCAAAGGCCAAGGGTAAAACATAAACACAAATTACCCAAAGACCATTCCAAAAAAAAGAAAAAAAAAACTATATTTGCTAACTGAATATTTTGTATGTCTGTTGCAGAAAATGATTCAGGACTTGTTACCAGCACCTTGAAAATTGTCTCTATCCTCTTCTTCCTTCACCTCTGCTGAAGAACTGGTGCTTGGCACAACAGTGGCAGGCGACCACTGGTCAGGAACCATCAGAAAATAAGCCGTCATTGCTTTCCTAAATCGTTTCTTGTACTGTTGTGGCGATATCACTGTGGGAGATGAGTTCTTGGGTCCTCCAAGGAGCCCTGAAGTCTTCACCCACGTCTCCAGATGTTTGTCCCAAGTGTACTGCCTCATGAAATCGATAATTCCTAGAACCAGTTCGTTTCGTTCCTCATCTACTCCGACTAGTAAGGAGTAATCCATTACGTGAATAGACTTCAGCCAAAGAAACAAACCAAGACGTCTTGCATCAGTGTTACTATGTCAAACTCAAGAACAAGTTCGGTATTTCAAAAAGGTTTAACGAAGAGAAGAAACCGGAAACTTACAGCAAGAAAGGATGTATCGTTCCAGACAGCTCTTTCAAGAAGCCTTTTTGCCTTGCTCCCAACAAATATTGGAGCTGTCGGCATTGCTTCAACCAGATTCTGGTCCAGCAAAACTGTATTGCTACCACTTGTATCAGGATTGTAACGGGCACGAGTGGAACCCTTTAGGTCATAAAGCCTAGCGAAGTTCCGCCTGAACAGAAGATTCTCCATCACCAAGACATCCATTTTGAACTCTTTTCCTCCTTTAAGGTGTTTGGATGAGACCTTTCAAAATATTAGCAAAGAATAATGGATCTAATTAAACGTCAGCAAAAGAGTTAACAAGAAAAATCACGGATTGAATCAAACAAGAATATACCCACAGCATTCTTAGTTATCCTGTATATCAGAGAGATATAGAAGAATCTTAATTTTTTACTTTTTTTGTACCTGATAGATTCCTAAGATCTTTGCAAGACTTGTAGGGCTTTTAGTGCAGATGGAATCAGTCAGGTATTTGAAGTAAGCTGGCCCAAATTTGATGAAGGACTCGAGCTCTGTCTTTGTAACTTGCTTGATGATAAAACGGTCATCCAAGGTTTTTGCAAAGAAGACGTTGCTCTTTCCACCCTGGGCTCCCCATTTTCTACAACGACCAAGTGATCTAATGAAATCTGTTTCTGCAGGACAGCAAATTTTCCTCAGGGCTTCAAACTCCTTTGCATAGTAACACGTCACAGAGTACTTTACTTTCCCAGGAGGACCTTCATCTGTAAACGAAACTCTAGCATGCAGATCTTTCAAATATAATGATGAATGTAGCAGCTGCGAGACTTGTTCATCAGCAGAACTAAGACTTCTACTCATGTCAATTGACAAATCACTCAAAGAATTCAATGAGAGAAGATTAACAGAATCAAAAAGTGAAAAGGAACCTCCACTATCTAAGCGATCTCTTGGCTTATCTGATCCAGACATCTGGGCTTTATATTCTGATGATGTAAGGGCATAAGCTATGATACTAGTAGGTTCGTCATCATATACTGGCAATACCAAGTCATTAATTCCCAGAGGAAGCAACAGCCTAGCACCACTTCGCCATTCAAGCTCTCTATATGAAGAAACATAAACAGGCCGGTCTTCAGCCATAATATGCTTGCGAGAATTAAGCGAATAATTCTTGTTGAGTGAATAGTAAAAGCTAGGAGAAGGCATCTGAACTTGTGTTGCATGTTCTTCATTGGTAGGGCCTCCTTTAAATTTCAGCCCACGTTCTGAACCCAACAGCCTTAAGTCAGGAGTCTGAGTTCCATTTGCTGAAGCAGCTATACTAGGAGGGCACAAAATACCATTCTCTGAAGCAGTTTGTTCACCTATCCATGCTGCATCAAGAGTATCAGATAAGTCTGCTCCTTGTGACTGGCTCTCAGTAACCACCTTCGAAGGCTCCACAAAATTTTGTTTACCACCTTTACTAGAGTCGAACTCCATCCTACAATCTGGGGGTAACTCTGACCCTACATCTTCAGGGTTAGCACCTTTGTTGTTTATAGCAGCACTGGATTTACCCTGGTTAGGACACTTATCATACTCCCCATCCTGGAGACGAGAATCATTATTAGTGGCAATATGGGGCGCTAGCGAGCTTATTTTTTCATCACCGAGCTTCTCTAAAGAGACTTCACGACCCATAGCTTTTGGGGCATAATTCCTCAGAGCATCAGAAGAGTTATTTTTTACCATACTGGCAACCCCTGCTAGGCATTCATCCCAAGCATATGAATCGAAAAGTAACAGTCTTCGAAGTTTATTTATCAGAAGGATATCAGGAGTAGGTTTTCCATCCTTAGACACACTTAACATTTGCTGCAATGATTCCTGAAAAACAGTAACAGCCTTAATCAGTATTGCATGTAGAAGCAACAAGAAGATCCCCAAATACTGTAGAATACACTCTACGTGCAGAGATCGGTAAAAGGCTCAATCGTAAAAAGGCCAGCGGATCTGGTGACGAACTTCAACAATTTTCAAAAACAAGTTTCAGATCCTTTTTATGAAGAAACTGTCCATTCAAGGTAGCTGACATATGAAAATGTATATATACACAAATGCAGAATGTTACGTTTTTCTTTCAAAATGTAACATATTATGTTTCTGTGTTTGCGTGTTGATAATTACATATCAATACGTATATACTAAAAATACCCCACATTTAGCCATGTATAATATTTTATACACAGATATTTCGCAAAGAGTTGAGCGTGTGTGTGTGTGCGCGCGAGAGTGTGACTGTGAATGATGCGAATGTGCCAAAAACATGCATCTCTGTTTCTGCTTAAGTCTAACGGCGTGTAAGTTGCAATACAGGCTACCTTATATTCCTTTTTACGTTGCTCGAGAAGTCCTGCAAGCTCTTCAAGAGAAAGCTTAATCTTGTTAGGAGTGTCGCCCTTGAAACCTGCACCCATTGTTTTCGCTGATATCTGACTAAGAGCCTCCTGGACCTCATTAAAAAGGACTTCCGCTTTTTTAACCACCTATAGTATAGAAACCATAACAAATAAGTAAAATAAGACTCCTGGCTTTGTTAATTATATACAGATATTTGAATAAGGATACAGGAAACTTATAACCTCTTTTGATTCCTTATGGAGCCATTCCTGGTTCTCATAGTTAAACTCAAGTTTTGCTGGTGGCAGAAAAACTGCATAAATATTAATTGATGCATAGCGGAAGCAAGCCACCATTCTCCCAAAACTGGAGTAAGAAAGTATATGTGTCAATCAGCACTTATGTGTTCAACGACCCTCAAACAAAGACTGGAACGTGCCATATAAAAGATTACAATTCGAAATGTAAATCAATAAACACAACTAATAATGCAGAGCCTATATAGACAGAAACATCAGATGTAATGTATTTTACGTGCTAAGCCTGACTGGATTACCCAAAAGTAAACTAAACAGCTCCTAAAGAATGGGACATATGGAAGAGGGCAAAACCGTAATGTGCAATAAAAGTAAGCGAAACAATCCACGAAAAAAGTGTTTATTAGGAAGCATTTCTTTTCTTACCCATAGAACCGGAGACAATCCCTGTGAAGGGAATGGCCACAGTTGGCTACACGACTAGCCGCTGCATGGTTAGAGAAACTCAGCTCCAAAAATTTGCCAAAAGACAGGCCCCAAGCAGCATCTGACATAACAATTCTGCGTGTGGCTGGAGGGAAGCCATTGATCCGAGGACATTTTAGGCACCGATGCCACATCCAAATCTTTCCTTCACGTTGCCCAGGTAGCAATTCAGGCAGTTTCTTAACAGATATTGTCAGACTACCTTGCCTATGAGTGTAACAATGGATGTGTGCTTCCGCTGGCATCGTACACGACGGGCAGGAATGATCCTAAAGAAAATATTAATGCAAACCTCAGCTATTTTTAACCAGAGGTTTATACCAACATGAAAGGCTTTATAACTTTTTTTCTTCCACATTTAAGTAGCCTGGAATCTTTGATTCATTTTCATGTCATTTTTCTGCTTTTTCCTCCAGTCATTCTCTCTCCTAATTTTCCCTCGGATTGCCATACGATTCTAAGAACCTAGAACCTATTTAAATTATTACTAATTATCCATGCCAATATAATAGATAACAAATAGATCACCATAGGTTTATAATTAGATTAGCTAGTCACCTGGTTCTATCAGGAGTTCTATTTCCTCAGCATTGGCAAAAAGAAGAATGGTGTTTTAAGAAATAAGAGCTAAGAAGACACACTAAAAATGAAAGGTACCTGATCAAAGAGATTATCCCTTAAGAACCGTCCTAACGGCTTGTCAAAGCTCCCATAGTATTTGATACGGAGTAGATGAGCTCGCTCACACACAGATCCTTTCCACACACATCTTGTTGACAAGGACACTAATATGCTTTGATGGTCAGAAGCTGACGGAAGAAAGTCTCCTTTTGAAGAGTCCATCTGTTCCTGTTTACTACCATTTTGATCTCCTATTACAGCAGATTCATTCGTGTAAGCACTATCATTTACTTGTTCTGTGGCACAGGGTAAAACAGACCACTGATCTTTTTGAACAGAAGCTTCTTCAATGTGAAATGATAGCTGCCTGGGTTCTAGAGTAGGAACTAACCCATCGTCCTTAAAGGTAACAGTTTCTGAAGGCTTACAGTAAACAGTATCCAAGTTGTGAAGCAGTCTTTCAGAAGGGTCAATCCTGTCGTTTTCATCCAATTTCCCTTGCAAGTGAGTCATACTAGAAACGATATAACCAGTAAGGTCGTCATTCGCTTTATGTGGCTCACCCATCCATTCAGTAGTTGGAGACTTTTCAGCATTTGAAACAGTAAAACCCGGTATTGTGGATATTGATCTATTAATCGTTGATGGTTTATCAGGTAAGGCAACTGTAATTGGGGTCTGCAGAGGATGTTCTGGAAGGGAAGCACCTTCATCAGCTAGGAAAGATGTCTCGAGAGCCAAGTGATATGCTGCAAAAACTCCATACTGAATCACATGTTTCACCTTCTTTAGTTCATCTTCATGTGCCCCCTTGAGCAATATCTGGAAAACCCAGATTAATCAGCCATATCTTAAAATTCTTTTAGTCAGATATACGATATGTATAGTCATAATAATAGGTCAAGGATATTATGTCTTAAAACAGGTAGAATTGTTGTGGAACTTACTGTACAACCCAAAGGCTTCGGGCAGCCATCAAAAAACATTAAAGTCTTGGCCATTTTCTTCACACCTTGTTCAATACTAACATGTTTCTCCACAAATTTCTCCACATGGAACAGGTCACAATAACCCAGCTTCGGTGACGTGAGTTGGTCAATTGAAGGGACAATCTGCGCACCAGTACAGCGGGATATGCGCTCTAAAAGGGGCCTTTTAATATTCAAAACCAGAGATATGTCCTTTGCAAGAAGATATTCCTGCGCATACCGCGAGACAGACTTCTCCACCAAGAGAATGTCGGGATTATGAGAGTCAATTTTGGCAATGGCCATCTTCAAATGATCCATTTCCTGAAACATCAGAGAAAGCCTTTAAAAATACAGAAAAACTTTCACCGCCTACTCCCCTTAAGTGTCAGAATTATGCCTTTCCTTTTCTCCTATTGCATTTTCAAGGATTCATGGTCATTGTTATAGGGAAAAATATGAAAGAAGAAAAACGGTCCAGACCTGCTGCAACAAAGTGTCAAAACTTGACAGCTGGTTAGAGATGCGCTGATACTCAAGAGCTCCACCAAGGATTAGCAGACGTGGCTTCTCGATCTTCGAAGTCATTCGCCGATGAGCCACATTTTTCTTACAAACAACTCCTCTCACGACCATACTATACAAATACCATCCATCCCAGTCTAATTAGTACTACAGAGTTTAGCAGTCATCGACAGAGATAAATCCTCACAAAAAATTTCACAACAAAAACATGAAGCTGGTAAAAAAGCAGAACAATATGTTTTCAACTTGACTCGACGTAGTGAAATTAACAATAATGAAAAAGAAAGAGATAGAAAGATATGGAGGCCTACAAAACCAAGAGGACTATCCGGGAAACTAAATAAAGGTGCTAAACAACTTCATGCTACATATAGAAAGTGTAAGCATCTAAATAATGATAGTTGATGAAGATAATTTCAGGAACACTAACTCTCGTAACTCCAAAATAAATGACATTCTAGTTAATCCTAATGGAGAATCTATGAACAACCATGATGTCAATTGTGTATAATATCAATCATACAGTTCAAAAGCATGAATTGAATTTGAAAAAACCACATATGTGCCAATGTATATATAACAAACATCAAGCACAATAAGTAATTTCATATAAAGGATCCACGAAAGTCACCTATCACAGCGACGTCCACAGGGGATGCATTTAACCTTCACGTATCCTCCTGGATCCATTCCTCCACTTTTACTTGTATCTGGCTTGAGAAGTGTTGCAGCCTCCCAGGACAATGATGTAATTATATCAAGCCATCCCTCTTTATCCTCTTCATTGACCATCGGTAAATTATCCACCTCCAAAAGTTGTGCTACCAACGCCCTAAAGTGCCCTTCTACAACATTTTTCATAGCACCACTAGACTTGTCCCTAGAGTGGAACTCCTTATCGTTATAGCTATCTGAATGGCGAAGGTACCCCCAATCACCTCTATCACCTTCATCACCGTCATCATCAGATAGCAGTGCTTCTCTTTCATCTTCTTCGTTCTCTGGCTCTGGCGGTAGCCATAAGAGCCCATCACTCTCAAAATCCACTACTTCAGGCTCAAAGGACTCTTCACACGGAGGGCTTCCCTCCTTCACATCATCCCATTCATTTGCTTCTTGTTTGGTTTTATCTATCGTCTCTGTGTTCAGTGCGCCAAGATCTTGATCAGGGGGCAAGTAACTTAGGATGTTTGGCTCTATTTTTACACCAACGTCATGAGATTCATGTGACCCATAGATATGGTTTACTTCATCTTGGCTGGTGGCACCATAGTAGTCATTTCCTTGAGAGTAAGATTGTGCATAATCAGAGTGATAATCGTCATCGTCATCAGCTTCACCATCACTCCTGCCACAACCAATTTCAATAAGAGTAACTCAACAGATAAATTCGAACTGAGGCAAGAGTGAAACATTTTTCAAGACTCCGTACAAAACACACAGATGGTGGTGGAGAAAATACAAGCCTCTTGAGCGTTATCAAAGACATTGGATAGAAAAGCTACACGTAAACGTATATACACACCCAAGAAAAGAGTTACCTGTTCACAAAGAATTCAACTTGATTCTGAGAAGGATCTAATACATGCCCATAAGGATCTGACTTCCCATGCGGTGATGCATTCTGCTGCTCAGACTTCTCAGAATCCATGTTTGATGAGGCACGACGGTTAGCTCGGGGATTCATTTTTGGTCTAGGGGAAGGTCCAGTAGTTGAATCAACAGTGCAATTGCTACTAATAGAGGTGCAATTGGAGGTAGTACTTGCCACACTTCTAGCAGAAGGTGATGAACTAAAATTAAGGCTAATGATAGAAGCCCCATTATCAGGGGGAACTATCCCCTGTCCCCACTGTTTGTAACAGTAATTACAAACTCTAATCTTGTCTGGTTCTTCATGACTATCCTTTATTTCATCTGATGGAGATGGAATAGAGTTTGCAGCGCATTTCGCACAAAAGACTCGACCACAAAGCCGGCAATGATGTCTTCGATTAAAAACAGTGAACTGAGCATCACACTCATAACACACGGGACAACTTTGGTCAGGCATCCAAAAATCCCTCGACATATTTGAGGACTCACTCTTTCGAGGGATCCAAGATTTAACTATGTCAACAAATCCAGGTGCTTTTTGATCTGGTGCGTCCATTTATTGAATCTCCAACAACGAGGAGAGTCATGATGAAACACCCATATGCTAAATCGCATCAAGTCCAAACCTCGATCCCTGAAGAGGAACCAAAATCAAAATAAACTTCTCTTAGAATGATCACTAAGGAACATGAGAGAGATAGGCCAACGAATTACCTGGAATAAGATCCCTCCGAGATTCAGACCAAGTCACTGGGTCACTCTCAAACTCTGAAATCCAGAAAATATACTCGCTTTAAGATTATAAGATCTTCAATATCAAGTTGGTATCAATATTCGATTTCACAAACTCAAAATCTTCCGTTTGATTCCAAAAACCAACAAATGCGAATCGATAAACCCTTGAAACGAGCAACACTAGGTGTCACGAAACTTCGTATGCTAAACTACACGAGCAAGAAGCGAATCATAATAGACAAACGAAGAAGGAAAAAAAACATATAAATTCCAGAAAAAAAGTGATTAACAGAAACCAAAATCAGGCACAAAATTCGTAAGGAAAAGAATCGAAATACACATAACCATAATCTCAGAGAAAATGGAAAGGGGGAAAACAATCGTCCTCGATTTTCTCGAATACTCAACAAGGGATCCGAAGAAGAGAAGAGAAAACCAAAAAAGCTGTTCTCAAATTGATTAAATAGAAAAGAAAAAAGATAAGAAGATTGAAATGGATTACAGAAAACGAAGAAATGCAGTTTTCTTGTGCTTGCCTTGGCTTTGTGTTTTTCTTGTTTCTCCCGTTTTTCTGTTCACGACTTGCCTGATCTTTCTTTGTTGTCTTCTTCATTTCACTTTTTATTCACGTATATATATTTCCCATCATTATATCCTACACGTATCTTACAAAATTAATTAATTTTATTTCACTTCAATTACGTATATACACATAGTAATTAGGAACAAACAACCATCACTTTAAATAACTTACAAATACATAAATTTTGTTTGTTGAACCAAAATAGCTTTCTTTATGATTCAACTAATTCTGAGATTAATACAAATTTGTGTATATTTTTACCTTATTAAAATATTAGTTCGTTAAAAATCTGTTATTTAAATAATCGTATTCCCGCGAAAAAATGACCATTTTCCATATCATATAATATCAACAAAATTATATATGGGTTCATAATTTTTTAACCTTACTAAAATATTAGTTTGTTAAAAATCTGTTATTTAAATGACCGTTTTTCCGCAAAAAATGACTGTTTCTCAAATTATATAATATCAATAAAATTATATACGGATTCATAATTTTTTTACCTTATTAAAATAGTAGTTCGTTAAAAATTTATTATTTAAATGACCGTTTTCCCATAAAAAATGACTGTTTATCATATCATATAATATCAACAAAATTATATACCGGTTCATAATTTCCAAAACTATAAATAACAGATATACGTTCTTAATACATTTTTATTAACTATCAAACAAAAAAAAACATTATATACATACGTATACGTTCTTAACACAATTTTGTTTATTGATAAAACTGAATTATTCTTTTTGTTAAACAGTTAATAAATTCTGTATACGGCTCATGGTGATCAAGGTCAATATTATGGAATACCATTTATATCTGACCATATGAAACAAATTAGTTATATCAAAAACAAATAATTTCGTTGTTTGTAGAATATTTTAAGCAATTAACCATCTTAGATACGAGATTCTCCAACTAACTATATAGTTTAATCAGTCAAATTATTTATCATAAACCAAAAAAAAGAAAAAAAAAAAGTAGTCAAAATGTGCATGGAAAAGGAGAAAAAGAGCACGTGATATGATTTGGTGTCAAACACGTGAGCTTCCAAATGGGTGGCTGTTATTCTTCGGATGTGATCTGTGTGGTGAGGCGCAAAGCCACAAAGGTAATAGCCAAAAGATTGAACATAAAAGTAAACAAATGGGAAATCAATCAACAATGATCATCTTCCAAAGTCTTCTTTCTTCTGGAATGGGAACCACCAAAATATTTGTTGGTCTATCTAGAAAAACCATTAAAAAGATAGCTAGAAACAGAGCTCAAGGAGAAACTATGGCATCCCAATAAGGCAATAATCATATACCATCATCGTTAAACGAGAACTACGAGACAATCCTACGACCTTAGTCATAAGATTGCAGAGATTAACTACTTATCTCCCTCAAATTCCAAAGAGGAAGGCCACTGCCAAAATCACATTACAGTGTCTTAAAAGTGTTGCATCAGAAGAAAACATGAGATAAGGAAAGATTTGCAGTGTCCTCATAAATTGATTCAGCCAAGGATTGGGAAGATGCGGGCGATGTGTTCCAAGGGTACATTCTCACCTGAATTTTTCTTAAGCTCCGGATGGTTAAACTCATTTTGTGGTAAGATGATACTTCCACTTTCTTTCTCAACAATCCATCCATTGTTAGTCCCTTCGAGCTCAAGGAACTTTTCTAGAGATGCACCATCCATGTTAACAGCCTGTGCAAATTGTCCATAACTAATGAGCAAGGCCATGTATCGACAATAGAAGGTCAACAAAACATATTACCAGCACTACGATGTGGAAATTTCGTGACAAAAATTATACAAAAGTGAGAGATTTCACATCCAAAGTTCTAACCATTTGTAAGTTAAGCTAATCATGCTGAAAATCAGGCTATCTGTCAAATATCACAAACCAAACATCATACCTCAGCAAGGACAGATCTTGGAACCTTTTGGTAGCTTAAGCTAAGAAGGTGACTTGCATATGCTTGGATCGCTTGCTCAAAACCTGCATTTAATCTTCAACATATTAGACACCTAAACACAATCATAAAATGAATAGACAATACCATAAAGCACTCAGGACTTTTATTTGGGCTGGCATTGCTGAACGATTTATTCCTCCGTAGGTAACTATAATCTAAATCCAGAACATAGTTATTACTAGACGATTTAACTAAGATTCAGAACTTCGTTACCTGGAACAGCTTCGAGAATGTGACGGTTCTTGGCAGCTTCATCCCAAAACTGTTGGAACCTCCCAGTCTGCAAAAGCAAAAAAAGTGTTTCAGATACTCAATGTACACCTTTTCGGCTCTCACTAATTTTGATGTTTGGCATACCTCAAGGTAGTGTGAGAGAACAATAAGTGCCTTGAACTGCTCCTCCATTTGCTGACAACACAATTCATACAAGTGCATATATTAATTCTCATTAATCCAAAACGTTGACACTCAAACTTCATTATGAATGTTCATTATAATGACTGAACTGACTAATATAACTTGGAATAGCACAATCGTTTCTTCTGCACCGGCGATAAGTCAACTAATATATGTAAGAAAGCAAACCATGATGAAGTTAAAAGGAAAGAATTGTACCACTCTTTCGGGAATCAGGAAGAGGCAAAGGCTAAAGTCTGGAGTTGGCATAGCCATAAGAGCCTTCAAAAATGAGAAAACAAAATCAGGGAGTGTGATTTATAAGGCAACAAACATTGATAACCTGCAAGTGGTCTGACATATACCTTGACCAAGATTCGAGCTACAATATGAGTATTCATGCGCTCAGGCTCAAACTGCAGAAAAGAAACAATCAAAGTAAACGATAAGAGACACAAAAAAATCTTAGATGGGTATCAAATGTCGGTCTTATGATTAATTAAAGCACCTGATAGAGCCGAAGCAGGCATAGATTCGCATCAAGACTATACGTTTGCGATGTAACCTGAAAATCATAAATAAAACCAACAACAACAATCAACTTCGCATGGAACAAAATTTCTACAACAGAAAGCTAATTACATTCCAATGCAAAACGAAGGAGAAATTCATAGAAATACTCCAAACCCAGAGGAAAACGATTATATCAATAGATAAGCAACCCCTAGAATTTTCGGAAAGGAACCTGCTCGTTAACGTAGTTTTCGAGATCAGGCAAGAGTTCAGGGTTGAAGGGATTGACGGCGACGAGCTGCTCAACCGTGTAAGTAGTCTGTTCCTGCGGAGATTGTACTTCTCTTCCCATCGCTGCCTCTTTCTCTTTCTCCGTTTTTTCTCTCTGCGTGCGTCGGTCTCTTCGAGCTCGATAGATTACTGAGGATGTGCAGAGGATTTCGCGGCTGAGACGGATCTAGGGTTTAAATGTAAAACGACGAAGCTTTATCGTTTGGACTACCAGTGCAATTGACAAAGTCTTAGGGTTAAATTAGAATGATATAAATGCCTAAGGTTTGTTTGCTAAATACTAAGATTAGTTTGGTATTTTGTGCTTTGTCATCTTTTTAATTTTACGTAGAAAATGTTTTTAAAACGTATAATCCTTTTGTTTGAAAGCAGTCGAAAACATCTTTGATACAAATACAAATACACTATTGTGAATTGTTTTTATTTTTTGTCAACTGAGTTATATATATATATAAGATGGAGGATGAACTTTTAGCATGATTACAAAAGTAGTGGAATCAAACGGCTACACTTTTAAATAAACGAGCGAAGTAATCAGCACGGTGATTCAACGAGCGAGGTATTACATAGATAGAAAAAGAAGAATGCAATCTCGAAAACTCCTCCAAGTAAGATGAGAAAGCTAGCCAATCGTCTGAATTCTGACACATCTGGAGTACAGCCGAATAATCCGTCGCTAGAGCCACCTCTGAGATATGAAGAGAAAGGAGACATTCCATCACCCAAAGAATGGCTTCGACTTCAACATGAAGAGCGGAAAGATACCATGGAACCGTTTGAGCACTTATGAGAGCTCCCACAAAAGTATCAGAAAAGCAGAACCAACCCATATCAGAGGTAACATCAGAAGCCCGCTAGAGGTAACTATTGTGAATTGTTACAAACAAAAAAATATGAAGTTCATACTAAGAATTTTAAATAACTTGTTTATTACTAAGTTAATTTTTTTTGGGGCTGAATTACTAAGTTAATTTTTATCCACATATTCTGTACCAAAGTTCCATAACATGGCAAATTGTGTGTGGATGTGTAAATTGTGATTGTATACAAGTTACTGTTATTGAAGATCAATAAAAGTGGATATATGACCATAATAAGAGTATAAAATCAAAGATCTTTCTGTTTATATTCAATATATATACAACTTTATTAGTTGTGACTTAACAACTTTCATGACAAAACTTTACAATGTGCACTTTTACTTGCCATAGATGTAGACTGTAGTAGTGTAGTTCATGAAGAATGTCCCAACAAAATAAAAATAAAATAGTTTTCCTCTGTAACAATCAATGGCTTTATTAGTTGTTGTCACCACACTTTCAGCGAATACGATTCACATTAGAAAATGGTTCATGAACTGCTTTTGGAGCAGTTTTTTTGGCGGTCTCTGGTACTCCAAAAACATTCCAGAACCTTAGAGTCTCGTCTCCTGCTGCTGAAACTACTGTACAACCATCTGGACTCTGTACAAAATTCACAACAAAGAACATAAGTTTTAGGACTTATGACCTCAAAAAAGCTAAAACTTATTTAGGCACCTAAAGAAATTGATTAAGTTACCTGTGCCATATATAGAACTCTTGATGTATGACCAGTGAGTTCAGCCATTTTCACCATGGATGGGTACTTCCAAAGTGTAAGCTGGTTCTGTGTAAACCCATGTGAGCTAAGCAATTCCCTTTCATTCTTGTTCCATAACAACGAACAAACTTGGGAGCCAGTGTCTACAGAATTCAAGCAAGCTCCAGTGTGAGTGTTCCAGAACTTTATAGTCCTATCTCCTCCACCGCCACCAGTTGCAAGCAAGTTTGCTTGGAAAGGGCACCACGCAAGAGCCTTCACAGCAGATGTATGATCCTCAAGCCTGTGCAGCCATTGCGTGGTTGAGTTTGAGGAGGCGACAGAACGATCCCATATATGTACCACATTGTCGTTGCCACCACTTGCTAGTTGCTGTCCAGATCCTGACCACTTCAGACCACAGACCTCTTGAGTGTGACCCCTGTAAGTTTCCACAATGGGTGATCTGATCCGCACATCATTGTTGATGATCTGCCCATCCATGCCTCCAGTTGTTAGGATGTGATTGTTCCATGCCAATGATCCTACTCTTGACTGGTGACCACCCTTCAATGTTCTCAGCTGTAGAAAAAACAATGTAAAACACGTCAGGTTAATATAAGACAAACACCGGATATTATATCTCAACCAAATAGAGGGAGTTTAGTACTCACTTGACGGTTGGAAGCAGAATCCCAAAGCTGCACTTCAGAGTTGTTGAGTCCAACTGCAACATGACGACCATCAGGTGCCCAGTTGATACTTGTGACAGGTCCCTTTTCTTCATCAACGGTCACAAGCTCAGATGTAGAACCACTTGAAGCATCCCACAGATAAACAGTGTGGCCCAACGCTATGGCTAGAACATTAGCACTGCCCCAGTCCAGCAAGTTGAGGTAGAAGTCATCCACAATGTCAGGTGCATCCAAGGTTCTCTCAGAAGTCTATGATAACAACATAAAGTTTAACAACAGATCAATACAACTTCAAAGCAACATGTAAGTGGGCTCTTTTTCTTTCAAATTCAATAAAGAATACAATACATACCTGAGGAATGTATCTGCGAGGCTTTACGGATTTAGGTTGTTGGTGAAGAGATGCGGAATGACTGCTCGGAAGCAGTTCAACTGGAGCTTGAGGTTTGTTTTTGAAAGCGAGAATCCGGGTGTGATTCAGATTCATCGTCTCAGCCAAATGCTTCCTGTAGGCCTCTCTGGATGGAGAACTTACCGCTGTTACCTGATCTTTACCTTTTCCACCTTCAGTAAGGGCATAGTGAGCATAGTCGAAATCCATGGCTGATCTGTTCGGTATGAATCTGTCCAGCTGGTGGAATACATAAGCATATCAGTACAAATTGATCCAATATCACTATTCTTATACAAATTGATCCATGATTTTTTTTATGAAACAACGAACAGAATTAACAATTCGTTCATCAAGTATCTTACATCAAAGGGAAATATGGAGAATCATTAATCATACTGGTCATAAAAAAGAGCACCCGCAAATCTAACTCTTGTTCTTAATGGCAGAACGAAATCATATAATGGTATCAATTCTGAATGATTCAGTAGTAAACTCACAATTTCCTTGGAATTTTTCCTGGGAAGAAAGTGTTCTTGAAGTGGGCACCGATTCATACCTGCATCCATTATACCAAACACAAAGAAAATCCAAAAACACAGAGAAACAAAAAACAAACTAACGATGATATGCGAAACGGATTAGAAGATCAAAATTCACAGTAGATAAAACGAAATTAGACAAAGATAAATCAAATAAAGCCTGCAGAGACGGAATCGTTAGCAAATTCGAGCAAATAGAGCAGAGAGTGAGAGAGCTAAGAGTTGTTCGTTGCTGATGATATGAGAGAAGAGAGGAGAGAAGTGATTTTGAAAGGTACGAAATTAGGGGTTTATTTATAAAGCAGTGGAGGAGGCAAATTAGGGTTTTCGCGGACTGCAGTTCTATAATCGGAAAGTCAGTAACGGCTATATTTCCGAGAGAGCCGTTGAATATTATGTTGACCTTCTATACCGGAG
>WJSH01008757.1:6131-17011 GCA_009757365.2 Lepidium campestre | reverse complement strand
TCAGGGTGGCTAAAGACCTTAGCAGCGGCATGTCTTTTGTTTGTTGGGATTGGTTCACCAGCGGGAGTGTATGCATCACACATAACCTGATCAAAAACCATAAAGATTATGATGGATGTAATAAAGTATAGATGATACAAGACAGATCAAAATACTTGACAAAACTCACAAGAATGTTGTTTCCTCTACGGAAAGGATCTTTGAATATGGCTTGTGGGCTAAAAGAAGACACATACAAAACACAAAAAGATTAAAACATAAACAGATTGAAAAACAAGAACCGAAATCGAATCGAAAGAGAAGTAATTGGTATAAGATCAAGAAAGAGAAGAGTATTAACTATAAGATGACTTCACTATCTTCACCAGGAGCTTGTCCTGTGCTTGAACCATCATAGTTCCACTTTGGTAGCTTTGAAGGGTCACTCACTGGTCCAGGTAAAGTCTACATACAAACAAGATTACAACTACAAAATCAAGATTCTGATTTTTTACTAAAAATAGAAGTAGACAAAAGTTATATAGAGAATGAAAAATTACCCTGGCTTTGCTTCTCATATCCATTCCAGAACCACCAACCCTGATTTGGTAATAAAAACAACACAGAGACAAATAAATTTCAGAAATTCAAATCTTATACTTTTTAAGAACAGAGCCAAAAAAACAGAGCAAATATCATCAGAAAAATCACAAATTTTAGCAAAACATAGTTTCAGTATCTGCAGATTTAATCAACAAACTAAACAGAGATCTCAATAAATAAACAAAATGAATTGAATCAAACCAACAAAACTAAAATAATCCTACAAAAATCCATACAAAACCCTAAAACACAGAGTCAAAACTTGAAAAAAACGACACAAACCCATTGGATTTACACTTGATAAGAGCACAAAAACATAAACAAAAAACGAAATTTATATCAGAAAAACAAAAAACAGAGAAGAAGAAGACGAACCATATGTATTCAGCGATGATTTTGTCAGTGGATTCAGAGAGGTCAAGGTTAACGAGATCTGAAAGAAGACTCATGGCTAATGAAACAACAACAATGGTGGTTCGATAGTAAAGAGTTGTTGAATCAGAGATTAAAATCAGAATCGAATCAAATCAGTCTTGTGTTTTGGAATTGGTGGATGTGAAGAGTACTTATAGAAAGAGGGTGCAAATATCGAGGAAGAGGGTGACGTAAATACTCAGAAGACTTTTTGGCTCTTCACCAATAAAAACAAAATATACTGAAATTTTAATAATTAAATATTAAAGATTCTCAATGGAATCTCATAATTTTAGGAATATTTAAAGTTAATATATTAAACATAATTCAAGATTACAATTGGTATGAGGTATAAAAAAAAGAATATAATTGTTTAAGGTAAAATATATTACTCTATATATATATATATATTTTTATAAAGAGAAAAGTTGAAAGAGAATAATGAAAATACTTAGTCTTTTTTTCCTAATTTTAGTTTTTTATTATATTTGTATTTAACACATTTACATGAATCGACCACTTGAAAAGAAGATTCAAGTGATTCTGTTTTCACTTGGTGAATCCAAAACAGATATAAATCTCCTATATGTAGAAAGAATCTCTACAGATAGATTGTCACATCGTATCATTTCTGCAATTTTTGAACAAAACTTTTGTAGTTATGTAAATTTCTAAGGGCATCTCTAAAGTACACTCTAAAACTTCAAATTTGAAGTATTTTTGTCCTCTAAAGGGACACTTCAAAACTTCAAATTTGAAGTGTTACTTTCTCACACTTCAAATATGAAGTGTCTACCTTCTCACACTTCAAATTTGAAGTGTCACATTTTTATTGCATTTTCGTCCCTAGATTTATTTATTTAATACTTTTAAATTGTATATTAATTATTTTGGTACCAATACTTTTATGATTTATTTTAAATGTATACTAATTTATGCATCTTATATTTAGAAACATAAAAATTAAAATTATAATATTACAATATGATAAATATCACATACCATTAATATTTTTAAAAAAACATCAAAGGAAATTTAATACAAAAGAGAGCAATAAAAAAAAATTACATAACACATAAATTTTACCCAAATAAAAATATCACTACAAACTAATTATTACCCACCTAAATTTGATCCACTACCTCCAAGATCATCAATGAATTGTCGGAAAAAGGTTGGTGTAGCCGAAACTTGAAGTTGCTCTTGATTTCTTTTTTGTATGATTCTTGCTTGCTCAGATCGAATAAACTCACGAGTATTACTATCACTGATAGAGTCTAAATTTGTTAACAATATTTTATTTTCCGCTTTCATTTTTCTTAACGCTAATTTTTTTGCTTGATTTTGCAAACATAATTGAGTTAATTCATAATTCTTGTTCCTAGTTGTTGTACTTTCTTTTTAAAAGTCAAAATTTTTTTCATTTGATGAGACCAAAGTTTCAACACCCGAATGATTACCTTTAAGGATTGACAAAGATACACACATGATACCTATAATAAATATTGCATATTATAATTAAATGATGGATGTTTTATATTTATTTATAAAATTGTATGATGTTAATTAATTGTGAACAAAAATATGGACGATATTGCAAAATACACACTTTTAACACTTCAAATTTGAAGTGTTGCCTTTGGAGGAAAACACGACACTTTTTGGAGATGCCCTAATAATTTTTATATATTAAAAAAATTATTTTGTTTAATTGTAGGCTAATGAGAATCTTTTTTTTTTGGTACGAAGCTAATGAGAATCTTTATTATTGCCTATTCCACTTCCAGTCCATTGTAGTTATTATGTTGTAAATTCATTTCCAATTTGTCATTGTGCTTTTGAATTCAAGCAACTACAAATTTTTTTTATTGTACTCTATAAACTAAAATCATTATACTTGTCCTTTTCATATAGGAGTAAATTAGTCATAGCATATCATTTTATATTTTACAACTATATGTATATATATATATATAATTATATTTTACAAACTAAAAATTTTAGTATTATAATTTTAAAAGGTAATTATGTTAAATGTAAACGTTTTCAAATCTGAGATTTCGATCATGTAATGTTTTTGTTAAAATTACGCTAATATATTAAAATAAGGTTTTTTTAAAAGGGTTTTTATTAATAAAATATAATTAAAAATTACAGACACATGAGCCACAAAAAAAAAAAAGTCCAATCCAAATTAAAATGGGTCGAGAGAAAACATACCTACCCTAGTAGATGAGCATCCCATCCGCACAGACATTAGAACAGCGTCTATTCCACCATCAACGCCAAAAGGAGAGTTCATCGCCGGAGAAGATTAAAGCCGAGGAGCTTGAAAGAGAGACAATCGTCTTTGGGCCCCTGCAAAGACGTTGGAACTCCAAGAAGCAGAAGCAAACCCTAAATAAATAATTGCCGAAGAAAAGTATAGAGGAAGCAAATCCGACTGTCGGAGTCGCTTTCAAGACCCGCCAGACTCCCCAAACCGGAGACCTCCACCGATGGCTTTTTTGAAAACTTTCTGCCGTCGTCAAAAGCGGAGAGCTTACTCATCAGCCATCGGTGGTGCTCGCTTCAAAACCACCAAGTCGCCGACTCTCGTTACCACAAAGCACTGCTTTCACCGCCGCTTAGTACAAACAAACGGAGCAAACCTAGACGAGGATTCACCGAAGAAAAATGCTTTTAAACCACAACACATCACCGGTCTTGTCCTCAACAGACCTGGACCAACCGGGTTCCCCACTATTTTCCGCCGACGATCCGCTGCTTCTCCATCGTGGATTCTAGACCTGTCACCAAAAAAGCAAAGGCAGAAATCCTAAAAACCTAGATGGGAAAGGATAGGGCGAGAGAAATAGGAGAAAGAAAGGAAGCACATGAGTCCCTCTCCCGATCGCCGACTACGAGCGCCGGTGACCGGAGAAGGAAAACGATAGCTGGTTTTATCGCGCCGGAAAGAAATAAAGACAGAGAATTTTTTTTTGGCAAATTTGATCATTTTTCATTATAATAACAAATGAAGCCAATTAGGTGGCATAGAGTCTACAAACGTACAACTACGAGAAATGTCTTAATTCTACGGGCGAGAAATTAATTTTATGATTAAGAGAACGAGGAATAACCGAAAACACAAAGCTGCAGAATAAGCTCTTGAGACGCCTGAAGTCGTCGAGATAAGGTCTGAACACAGGTCATTCATTTGGGTTGGTCACCATCGTCAACACATCTGAGCTGTCTGATGCTACCTCCAATTCTAAAAAGCTTAGATCAATCTGACACGTCATCGCCCAAAAAGAGAGGAAATTTTTTTGGTTATTTAAAATATAATGTTTTCGTATGTTCAAAATAATTTTTAAAGTATATTTATTTTATTTTATGAATCATGAAAATCTAATTATTTGAAAAATGGAAAATAAAGTAATAAAATGTTCAACTGAAATTCAATTGTATTATTTCGTAATTTATTATTATGTAATGAGCTATCATGTAATAAATTACAAATTAGTTATTTAAAAAAGTAAGTGAAAAAAACTTATCCTTTTAATTTATAGGAGATGTGATTTTTTATTCGAATTTGCTCAAATAGATTATTTAGATTCATCATTTTTTTTGTCAACAAAATCTTGATTCATAGTCTAAATAGTCCAACTGAAACAACGTAGGTTTAGGGTTAATTCATTATTTAAAACTTAAGATTGAGATTTTTTTTTTCTATTTATTAAATGTTTAAACGTGAATAAGTTATGGATAGTTATATAAGTACAAAAAATTGAGTAGTTGTTAGATGATCGAGTCGTATCCTAATTTTTGAATGGCCGGTTTGATCAATAATGTTCAAATATTTAGTATCTATTATTATATATAAAAATATATTTTTATGTCATGTATCTATCAGCACACAACACACAACACACAATAATGACATTGAATAAAACATGTGTTATTTACTTATTACTAATTTGTTATGTGTATAGTTGTCCTTTCTAGTTTAAAGGATCAATTCTCAAACTTCTCTTCACTTTTGTGTCTACCATGCCAAGATTGTCTTCGTCCACTCTTAAGACTCACTAATTGGAGAACTACGGTCTATACTCTATACATTAACCTAGATGGCCTAAATCTTTCATGATATTTCGGACATGGACCATTTTTTCGAATTGTTATAGCCGTCTCATAAGTTAAATTCAGATTTTTTTTTTAAAGTAACTTGAGTGAGTAGCTATAAGTTTTTCATAAATTAGTTTTCCAACAACATTCTCTCACATAGGGACATGTTCACTTTCTCAAACAAAATTACCCCTACAAACCTAAATAATCTTCACTCCAAATCTATGCATATATTTTCTGTCAAATATTAATCTTTCACGTTTCCATTTTTCTCTCTAGCAATTATTTTAAAAGCACACACATTATTTCTCCAACTGGTCTCGAGCTTTATCATTTTTTTAGTTCATCTCGTCAGAATTTTCTTTTTTGGTAAGTTCTCAAGGAAGATAAAATCTTCTGTCTGTTCTGTCCTTTTTTCCATCTTTAAGTTTCATTGCTCGAAGTTTAATTTATTTTGTTGTATATGTCATATTCAATTTCAAGTTTCCCCTTTTCAGAGTTAAGATTTAGGCGTCGTAGATTTCTTTTAGTTGCAGAGTTTATTTGATTTCGTTTTTGTTTTCGTAGTTGTGTTCCAGTTTCGAGTTTGTTTTGTTTGTCATCCATCTATTTTTGTTTTACATTTAGATATGTCTACCATGTAACTTACATGTCCACTCTTCTCAGTTTACTTACATGTCCAAAAAGGAGTATCATTTTCTTACGTATGTTGCCTTGTTTGTATCTAATTAAGTATCATCTCCCTTATATCAGTAACACCCTACAAATATATCATCACTCTCATACTCCTCATCACACAATGCACGTCCAAATGATTTGTCTTGACATAACAATATTAGTACACCCTTACAAGGTTTAGTAACGTGCTACACAATACAATATACATGTACGATATCATCACTCTCATACTTCTCATCGCACAATGCATATCCCAAATGATTTGTGTTGACATAACAATATTAGTACACCCTTACAAGATTTAGTACCGTGCTACACAATACAGTATACATGTACGATATCATCAGTCTCATACTCCTCATCGCACAATACATATCCCAAATGATTTGTATTGACATAACAATATTAGTACACCCTTACAAGGTTTAGTAACGTGCTAATAGTGTGCTACACAATATAATACACATGTACAATATCATCACTCTCATACTCCTCATCGCACAATGCACATCTCAAATGATTTGTGTTAACATAACAATATTAGTATACCCTTACAAAGTTTAGTAATGTGCTACACAATACAATACACATTTACTATATCTTCACAAATAAATAGCATATTGGTCATGCCTCACATCACGTTCACGTAGATGGTCAGATGTTTCAATATAGTTACATGTGTAACATTATATGTGTAACAATACATATGTATCAATATAGTTACATGTGTAACATTTGTATGAGTACGATTACTTTTCTTAGGCGTATCTTACACAATCTCTCATTATATTAATCAACTTAACTTGTGTAGGGGTACTTAAGTAATTTTGTCTCTGACATATGAGAAAGAACTAATTTTGGAAAAACTTATGTCATTGACTTAATTTTTAAGAAACTTATGTATTTCCACCTAATTCACTTTTTTTTTTAAACGATTGATCACTGTTCAAGTCATTATTTCTCGTATAATAGAATCTTGAAAAAAAATTTTCAGTCCAAAATTTTCGAGAGAACTTACAACAATCAGAAAATTTAATCAAATTAAACAATTTTCTTGCAGTATATTTTTTTGTCAACAATTGGATCGATAACACTCGTTGTATTGTCCAAACTCATCCTAAAACTCATATTTACTATCACATGTAGTCATTGGCAGAGCTAGGATATTTGTTTATGGGTGTCAAAATATTTTTCCCAAAAAATTATAAATTTAATTTTTTAAAAATATTATTACTAATAGTTATATTAAATATATATTATAAACTCATTCATATTTTTAGAATTTTTATCATGGTTTCATTTGTCATAATTTACTGCGCTGATTTGTTCACTATTTCATTTATCACATTTTAGGGAAAAAAAGTTTCAATCATATATCCTAATTATATTTTGTAAATATATGTGAATTGACATTGATTAGTGAAAAGTCTGGTTTAAAAATAAGTTAATATACCAACATTAGATTTTTTTTAAAATTAAATTAGCTATGTTGACTTAGAAAAACCATAACGAAAATATGAAAATAGAAAAGAGAACAAAATAAAAACAAACCATTAATTAGGTTTATTGTTGAAAGATAGATCTATTTGATTTTCTAATTGGGCTAACATGTTTAATCATAACTATCAAATATCTTTTTTTTAGATTAGGGTTAAATATACATTTGATGGGGTCAAAAATAATTTAGAAAGTGGGTCAATTGACACCCCTTGTGGTTCACTACATCCGACATGCATATAGTAAGATGGAGTTGAACTCTATAATATGCATGAGCCATTAGTTGGTACATTTAACCAGTATATTGAGAAGAACTCGACTTCTTATAGCATATATATAAGAAATAAAGATTATAATAATGGTTGTGCTCTCAACAGAAATACTCTAAAAAAATTTTCTTTCCAACAATTAAATCGACAAAATTTGATCTATAGCTAAACCCCTAACAATATTATGCGGGACAAACATCACTCCCTGAAATCGAACTATGTTGCTTAACACCATTTTTCTTGTCTTTTCCATTAATCTAGTAGTTTATTGAAAAGTATAAACCATTAAAATATGGTTGGTGTTTTTGTTTTTGTACCTTATGTACAATCTTCCAAGATCAATGAAGTTGTTGCACGAGGAAGAGCTTAATCTTCTTGGACAGCAAATTATTCCTGACATAACCTATTGTCTTTAAGGATATGTTTGCCCCAAAACTAATAATAATTATTATAATCTTAACAATAATTAATCACATAATTTCTTTAATTAGCAAATCTTAATTGATTTGGCTTTACGCCTCTACCATAGCCGAAAAGTCCATTTGTTAATCTAATTATATATAATTTAAATTAAATATTTATATTATCAACAAATTCAAATTAATTTGTGTTGTTAATTGATAACGTACTTCGATGATTAGAGATTCATCCATAATATTAATTTACTAATTGATCGAAGCCGATAATAGATGGGTATAATGCTTTCTTTACAAATTTTTTGGCATCGAGGTTCGGTCCTTACCCGCTACAAGTGAAAAATGAATTTATGGAGTGAACTTTAAACTATGGATTGGGATTTGTCGATCTAATTGTTTGACAAATAAAAAAAAATTGATCGAAACCATTAGCCATGAATCTTCGGTTTTCTCTTCAATTATTTTGTGGGTTTTAAGGTAATTACATTAAAAATAAGAATCACTAGATGAAAAATATCACGAAGTCATATCGACATCAACAAGGTCATTGATGTTTATCGAATCTTTAATCTTGAATCTATTCCAAAGTTTGTCTACAATGACTTTTCAAACCAAATTTGTATTTACTTACTTGACTCCAAACCGAGAACCATGTAAAGTGTAAACGATTGGTGATATAAACTCTCAGCAATACAAAAACCAAATCTTTTAATAGAATTTTGTTTATGTGTGGTCTATATTGAACTTATATTACGATAATGAAATTAAAATATGTTATATATATATTTCAACTTGTAGAATTGATTATATTTTTTTTTTGGAAGCATGTAAGAGATAACTTATGACCGGCATTGGTGCCAAATATGATGAGTTGACTTTTAAATTCATTGACTTTTATGAATTATATTTCTCTGAAAAATTCTTCGTTTGATATTTTATTAACCGTGACATTAAGAATCTGTAATTGCCAGATAAATTTGACGAGTAAATTAATCAAATAATGTATAAAAATACTAAAATATGGAGTTTGGTTCGGCTTAGGTTTGAATTTCTGATTTATTAACAATAGTTCCCAAAGTAAAAATTAATATAGTATGTAATAGTTTACTATAGTTTTGGTTCTGATTCAATTATTTATCAAATATGTATATATATAATTCAAAGACATTTTTTTTTGTTAATAGTTATATGAGCGAATCCATAGTCTAAACTCCTTAAAACTCTAAACAATATCATGTGAGATTACACGAGTCTGTGAGTCAAATTTCGGTGGAGAAGACAACATAGGTGGATTTAACTATTTGACCAAAAATACTTCTCCAATTTTTGAAAACATTTAATTTTTTCTTGTCAATAATTTAGATCGACAAGGTCCGATCCATAGCCAAAACCCACTCCCTATATATATATATATATTACACAATTAAAAAAGGCGTCAATTAAAATATTATTGAATTTTTGGATCGAGAATTTTGGTTTGTTTTTGATTGGATAGAATAGGTTTTTTTTAGTTTGAAAATCTCAAGACAAATAGTACAAGTTGAAGAAGAAAAATGAATTGGAATGGATGAATGTTGAAATTGAATTATAAACGTACACGGGACCAATGAATAAAGACAGAGGATCGATCAATATTATTACTTGCACAATGAGAACTGTCCGACTACAATTATTGCATTCCCAACTTGCATAAGGTACATGTCGATAAAAAGTGCATTCATTTTCAACTCCATATGTCATGTTTTTTCTAGAAATATTGATTCAAGTATTCTTTTAAAACAAAACATTATTAGTTTTCTTAAACTATTGCATAGAATAATGATGTATGGTTACTACTAGGGTAGTTCACTCTCTCATGACATGTCTCAACTTTGAGTCAGATGCTCTTTAATGTCGAAATCAAGTTTTTTCCCCTGGAATTATATTGCTAGAACATAATATTCAAATACACTAAGCCGGTGGAAAACAAAAATATCTCTAAAACATGAATACATGAAAAAAAAAGGTAGGAAATCTAAAATTTAAAAACTCGTAGAAAGGCAACTCTATAGTGAAGACCGAGACATCGCAAAGCCAGACAAAACCAAAATTGATGATGAAATTTCTTATAGCAAGTGCATTTCACAAGTGAAGATCTAATCTAACAACTAATCCCACTATTTTTTTTTTTTTGAAAATGCTGAAGTCAAAACAAATTTTTGAGCAAAATTTCAATTAATTACTTTACAAAAAACTGTTACATGAAAATGTATTTGCATTTCACTTAAATTAATGGTCTACGGGCTCTCTTTCATAGGGTCACCATAATTATATTTACTTCAAAGTCCAAACCACTAGTGTTTAATGGATTAATAAATGTGGTTAAGACTTTCACACTAATTTATAAATAAATAATTATTACTTTCACACTAATGTCATTATTTATAAATTCCTTAAAATTATTATCAAAAATGAATAGAAGAATTGTCGTCAATGGTTGATTTTTATTTTCAAACATTAAGAATTTTTTCTTCTGATAAACACATTGAAATTTTGAGCAAGATCAAAGCTCTTTAACAAAAAAGAAAGCAAGATCAAAGCTCTATCTTCATTATGACTCAGAACAAAATAAAAACATCAAAATTTCAACTGGATCAATTCGATCTGGTATGAAAAGAATTAGATACTTCACAAACATCAATTTGGATCCATTAACTTCATCTTCTTTACTATTAATTCAACGATTCGAAACATTTTAAACATATATTTGTATATATATATATATAGATTTCAAATAAATTGTAATAAAAAGTTTGAAAAATATTCACTTTACGGCAACATCTTCCAAACGACTTTGAATTTTCTTTTGGTAGACCAAATTTAGAAAGAAATGTAAGATTTTATAGTTTCAAAGTAGTAGACTTTTCGTTTTTACGAG
>WJSH01008754.1:5919-16825 GCA_009757365.2 Lepidium campestre | reverse complement strand
ATGAGATGATCATACCAGATCCATCATGATCTCCTTGTGTTAAATGAACCTAATGAAAACAGCAAATGATATTAATGTTTTATTGTGAATTTGAAGGCTAAGACATGAACAAAGAGATATAGCATATGAGATTAATTTGTACAAACCCTAACATAGCAAAGCAAAATTTATGATCTAAAATTAAGGAAATGAAGATTAGAGTCACTGAAAAACCAAAACCTGTTCAGGAATATTGAAACCAGAAGGAGAAGGGAAAGTTTCAAGCGGCATTTCAATGGAAGGTAAAGCTTGACGAACAAATTTGCTCGTTATCCCACCATTGATCATAGTTGTGATGCTTAACAACCCAAAAACAACCAAAATAAAGTTCTTCATTTTCATTTTTGAGTTTTTTTTTTTCTTTGTAAGTTTCTTTGTGATCGATCTCAGGCTTATGTAGGGTTTTTAAGGGAATATTCTAGGTAAAAAAAGGTTTTGTTCTATTTTTCTGTTACCAAGATAATATTTTGAATAAATTTAAATTTAATCAATTTAAATTATCAGAATTAAATGTACTCGTCTTTATCGGAATAGAGGTTTTTTTTCAAACGTAGTAATTATTTTTCAACAATAATTCATTTACTTAAAAATTAGCTAAAACATACATAATTAGATACATAAGTATGAACAATTTTAAGGGTGCAACACGAGAATTTCCCGGGAGATCACCCATCTTAGTACTAACTTTCGTCCAAACACGCTTTATTCTTTTTTTTTGTCAACTAGTAAATTTCTTTATTTTAAGTTTGATTATTCTATACTTATTTATAAGCATATATTAATAAGAGATTTAGAAGTGATAGAAAATATTTTATTAACTCATTAGTTGAAAACAATTATACACTTTATATACTCTGTTTCTAATGAGATCACTAAGTGTATATTAAGATGGTCAACTTTAACTGAATTTGAACTTTTAATATTTAATCGAATGAATATTTGTGCTCAACTAAAGATTTTTATTATTACTATTCTAGACATATGTTATTATATATAGTTTGAGATTTTTGTTACTACATATCGGTAGGTTGATTGAGTGTTAGTGTGGTTAAATTTTGTTGACAGTAATAGATTTGATTTCTTCGAGTTTTATAGTTGCATTTTTTTGTTAACAATCGTACCGACAAGACTCTATCTATAGTCAAACCCACTCAAATTTCTAATAATATTATGTGAGGCAAACACAATTCCCTAAGTTAAAGTCTGTTAGATTGTAATTTAAAATTTGGAGAATTTATTTATTTGTTTATTTGTTACCGTGAAGGGAATTTGCTTTCTATTTATAATGTGTACAGATGGAGAATATCCTTTTGGTTCACAAGAATATATGCACACTTAGAAGACTTAGGTTTAGTAAAAGATTACTTTGAATTTTATGTTAATGGATATGACCCAAAAAATGGTCACTATAAACAAATTATTATTTTTCTATATATGTTATTATATATAGTTTCAAAATTATCAAGACAAGTGACATATAGTAACCATTGAGACCGTGTGAAAGATCCACAGGAGTCGCCGGAGAGAATCAAGACGAAGTGGAAGTCATGACGAGTTTATTTCATCGGTGAAAAAGGAGAACAACTCATACGGGTTTAACTAGAGAGCCCGACTCTCTCCTTAACATCCACCTAATCTAATCTAACTATTCCTTAAAAAAACATAAAATCATATGTACACTTTATGTACACTTTAATTATACTCAATTCCTAGTGAGATTACAAACCCTAACATAGCAAAGCAAAATTTATGATTTAAAATTAAGGAAATGAAGATTAGAGTGACTGAAAAACCAAAACCTGTTCAGAAATATTGAAACCAGAAGGAGAAGGGAAAGTTTCAAGCGAAAGGTAAAGCTTGAGGAACAAATTTGCTCGTTATCCCACCATTGATCACAGTTGGGATGCTTAACAACCCAAAAACAACCAAAACAAAGTTCTTCATTTTCATTTTTGAATTTTTTTTTCTTTGTAAGTTATTTGTGATCGATCATACCTATTCTGCTCATGAGCTTATGTAGGGTTTATAAGGGAATATTCTAGGTGAAAGAGATTTTGTTGTTTTCTTGAGTTACATAATTCATATTTTGAATAAATTTTATTTTAATAAATTTGGATTATCAGAGTTAAATGTACTCGTCTATATTGGAATTAAAGGTTTATTTTTTCCAACCATAATAATTAATTTTCAAAAATAATTAATTTATTTTAAAATTAGCTAAACACGTAATTAGATACATACGTATGAAAAGTTTAAGAGTATTTTTCAAATACAACGTTCCTAAGGTTTTGTACAATGTTTTTTATCCTCCATAATTAGAATCAACCATTTTCATAATTATTTTCAGCTACTTTAGTTTACTATTATATCATATTTAAAATCATTTGTTGAGATAGTAATCATTTTAGTAAATCTCTAAAAGACTTTTAGGTCAAAGCATAATTTTATTTTTTACAATTGGATCATCAAGGCCGTTCCATAACCTAAACATAGTAGGATTCAAACTCACCATCTGGTAATAAAGTAAATCAAGGACAAATCAACTGGACTACCTATTTTTTGAAATATTATAAAGTATTAGGCAATTGCTACGTCTTAAAAAATGAAATTATAAAACTTATCTAATCTTGTATTTAACACTTAACTTCACGATACACTTTAGTTCTTTCTGTACTTCATTTAAAAAAAAGTTGTTTTAACTTTTTAATTTTTTTTATATAGTTAAAAAAATCATGTACTTTTTATTACACAGTAGAATACAAATGCCTCAGATGGAATCAAAATAAATGATATGTTAACAACATCAAATAAAACAAATCAAATTATAAAAAAAAAAGAGTATTAATTATAAAAAGAAAAATACTAAAGTAGTAAATGGTTTATTCTTTCTTTTTGTCAACTTGTAAATGTTTTTACTTTAGTTTTGATTATTGTATACTCTATTTGGATGACATTTCCTCACACGACAAAATTATCTTGACGCTTCGTATATCTTCGTAAGTGCACGACATCATAATTTATTTCATGCGTTCGTTATAAAATTATCCTTTGTTTGTAGCCAGAGAAGTGTTCGTGTAATGCTTTGAGAATCATGTGCTTCTGATTTCCGAAAGATACATAGTCCTATCCTAGATTAACCAGGTATCATTGTCATAACCGGTGTTAATCCAAGATCATTTAGTGGTATTTGATTATTTTAACATTTTACAAAAGTCAAGATTTCTTTTTTTGTTGGTAGTAGTCGATGATCACCCGGAGTTTGTTTTATGTGGATGTAATAATTTTTCACACATGTAAATTTTCACTAAATAATACACTTTCAACTCACTTTTACTTGGGAGATGAAGTTGTTGCTATAAAGAGCTTCTTGGATAGGTAGATTTGCTTTATGGCCTTATGGTATTATTTCTAGTTTCTACGTATCTATAAAATTTATGACATTTTTTTTCATCTCATAGTCCAAAATAATTGTGGATGGTTCTCCGACTATAGTTGGTCTTGTTCGGTCTTCTTCGCGGTATGTTGAGACCATTACAATCACTGGTCTACATCAGTTTGTAGCGAATTCAGATGGGAGGGTATGTTCACAGTTATTTCGTATGAGTTGTGTTTATTTATCACCTTTTTCCTTTTTCCATTTTGTTTTATTTTTTTCTATTTTCTCGGTAATTTTTTTCTTTATTTTTTTTAACATGATGGATCTTTGGTTGTGTTTCGGTTACTACTTACGTTTTCCTTAGAAAAGGAGTTTAGGTGTAAAGCCCGTGTTTGTGATATCATCGTAGAACGTGGTTTGCGTTATGTTTTCTGTGGTATATGTGGTATGGAGCTTGGACAAGAGGACGGTTCATTTGTTTGTGTCCACGAGTGGGGATATTATTGGTGTGTTGAAATTTTGGCTTGAGTTGATTGTTGGCGACGTATATGGCAAAAAAATATTTGTTTTGTCTGATGACGAGTGTATTAAACTTTTGGGCACAATCGCTACGGTTTTGGTAGATATTGAGATTCAACCGACTTTGTTTAATTATTTAACTTATTCTATTGTCATTAAGTTTTAAATGTTTTGATCTTTATATTTTAATGTGTAGGATGTTGAAGTTTGATTATCAAGATGCGTTGCATGCATTGTTAGACAGCGAGTTTGAGTTCCTAATTAAAGTTAATACATACAACTTTGAGAGTCAAATTGAAACATATTATGTAACGCCTGTACTGGAAGAACAATCCTCATGTGTGGTAATATTCGTATACATTCATGAGTAATTTTGAATATGTTTTGGTTCGCCTTCTAATGACGTCATGTTATTATGTGTATAGGATGTGAATTATGTTAGTCCAATACGCAAAAAAACCAAAGAGGAGTGGTGAATCTGTTATGCTTGGTGGGTCTAGTTCATCTAATTCAGTCAAAATGTCCCACCGTCATAGTCTGATAGTCGATTATTTAAAGATGTGATTTCAACATGGAATTTATGTATGATGCTTATTGTTATTCTGAATTTCTATTATGCTTTGCGATTGGAGCATAATTCATATATTTAAATGGCATGATTTGTGATATTTATATTTATCAATATTTGGTATAATTTTGTTTTATTGTTGAATCTATTCGTATAGTTGACTGAACATTTAAACCGTGTTATCAACATTCTTTACATTTTAAATTCTCAGTTGTGAATTATGTCTCATGCTTATTGCTATCCAGAATTTCTATTATGCTTTGCGATTTGGTTCATAATTCACATATTTCATTGGTCTGCTTTATGATAAATTTATTTATCAATATGTTGGTATACTTTTTGTTTTGTTGTATAATGTTTTTTTAAACTTCTTAATGTGGTATGAAATTTAATTTAGTAGATTTTAAATAGTAAATGCCTATTTACTTGGATGGTTATTTTCATGATTAGATGTGCCTTTATGTCTCAACCAAGACATTCTTTCATCATCTATATATGTAGTTATTCATACCCTCTTCCACCATTTCTTTGAAGAGGTTTTTTATAATAACCAAACTTAACTTCTTCACATTTCTACCAATCTCCCATGAATTTCGTCGACTCTTCATCTTGGGCCAAGTATACAAAATTTGGAAGAGGCAATAACTGCGTAGTTTATTTGGGAATGAGTTTAGAGGATGCGGGTACACAGAGGGTAATCAAAACTGTAGTGATGGATGATATGGATCAAGTGCGTAGTCTGGTGGACAAGGCATGTATCTTAGATCATCTCTCATCTCCTTACGTCGTTCAGTGTTATGGTAATGAGGTAGTTCGTGATGATGATGAAAGTAAACATTTTAATTTAATTCTTCAGTATTGTTCAGGCAATTCACTCATTCAGATGATTGTAGAAAACATTATTAGAGGTTTGCCACTGAATGAAGTGAAATTTTCTAAAGATATAATCTTAGGGCTTCAGTATATTCACAGGGTGAACATTGTCCATTGTGACATAACCCCACACAATGTATTACTAGCCCATGTCGATGAGGGATAGAGATATAACAAGCTTATGTACGTTCTTGCGGATTTTGGATCTGTAATGGAGAATGGTTCGAAAGCATATGAGACTCGTGTCGATTATAGCAAATAAGATCAACAGTATATGTCACTGAAACTTATCGCCTTTAATGTAGTGGACTTTAAAAATGATGTTTGGTCATTTGGATGCACAATATTACATATGTTAACCGAAAGGGCTCCTTGACAAGAACGTCATGGTATTAGGATGGTGAATTGGCATGATCTTGTCGGCCATACTTGTACTATCCGTCTATACCAGAGATTTTACCCCAATACGCACAAGATTTTTTATTAAAATATCTTCATAAGCATCTCCCTTCCAGGTCGGGAGTAGATGCACTTCTCACTCATCTGTTTGGAAATTAATTTGTTTGTATTTTTAATCGTGATGTATAATTTTTAAAAATGTTTTGAATTACTTTGTTTGAATTATGATTTTGTATTAAAATATGATGTCATATACGGAATATTCAGTTCTTTTGGTCCATGATTGTGTTTATTTAATGTATCGCCCAATCCAGTCGAGCGTTTCTTTGGGAATCACGTGCTTCTAACTTTCGAAAATTATATGCATCTATCCGAGATAAGGCAGTGATCATTGTCATAACTGCCATTAATCCAAGATTTTATGGTGGTTAGTGATTTTTAAAAATACAAATGAGATGGGTATTTATAAATTGTAATCGATGATTATGTAGTGTGACATTTAAACGTGGTTTAATTTGTACTCGCATATCAGTTATCTCTAAGTAGTACTTTCTCCACACATTTTTACTTGGGGAATAAGATTGAAGCCATTAAACATTTCTCATATAGGTAATTTGTTTATGATGTAGAATATATGGTGTCTTTCTATTTATTAACTTCTGATTTTTTATCTGTCGTTAAGTTGGACAATGAGCGATGATGGTCCTCCTTCAGTCCATGGTATGGATCAGTCTTCTCCTTCTTCTAATGAGTCTATCTCGATTGCTAATCTTCGACAGTTTGTTGCAAGTTCTCCTGCACAAGTATGTTGGTAATTAGTTGTTTGTTTGTATTTACTTTTTATCCTCAACTTTTTTTTTCTATATATTATAACTTGTCTTTTATTGAATGATTGGTTCTTTGAAATTTATATTTTTTTAATTATGTATATCTCTATTTATATTGTTATGTCCCCTTGTGTTCTGATTTAAGAAAAAGAGTTCAAGTATGCAGCCAGTGTTCACGACAACTTGATTGATCATGGTTGGCGTTATGTTTTGTGTGGTAGATGTACATTTATTTGTATCCGTTTTACGAGAGGGGATATTATTGGCGTTGTGAAATTTCAATTGGAGTTGATTGTATGCGACTCGTCTGATAGGACAATATTTGTTCTCCTTGACAACGCGAGTAGGAAGCTACTAAACAGAACAACTACAAAATTGGTCGATTGTGAGGTTGGATTCATGTTGTTTTATATGTTAGCTTGCTCTTTTTACCTTATGTTTAATAACTTTATTATTTTCTCTGATGTTTTGGTATAAACTAACGAAGTGTGTGGATATCCTGAAGCCTTGAATGTATTATGGGGTCAGGAGTTTGAGTTTCTAATCAAAGTGAATACATATAATTTTACAGCTCAATTCGAGACGTATACTATTACGCGTGTACTAGGGGAACTATTGTCTAAAGAGGTAATCTTTGTATATGTCTATGTCATATATGACTATGATTGTGGTAGTCTTCTCTTGATAGCGTGATGATTTGTATACATGATATTGATGTTGTTCAGATCTCAGATTATGTACCAGAAAATACGAGTGATTCTGAATCGTCTGACAAGCTTGGTGAACGTGATTCGGTGAAGAGGTCGCGCATTAATAACCTGGCAGATTGTCGGTCTTGATTGCCAGTCTTTTTTTTTTAGTGTTCTTATGAATTTCTATTCGATTGTGTTATTTTGGAGTTGTCCTTTGTAGTTTGAATGAAATATGGATTTTCTAATTTGTATGTGTTTGTAACTATTATTATTTCATACTACATTACAAATGTCATTGACCGTTTAATGTTATAATATTTTACGTATTATATTACTCACATAATGTTATATTTTTTGGGTTGTTCTGGGCATTTACTACTAGATTTTAGACACAAATAGTTCTATATTAATTCATAATTTGGGTATTAGTCATTTCAATCTCTTTAGATTGTTAATTAATAATTTATTACTAGGATCATTATAATTTATTTTGTCACTGACTGTCAGACTTAGCCTGAGCGCAACATTTATTATTTTCAATATCATTAGTGATTGATTTATGAATCTACATGACCGTATAGTTTCGTATAATATTGGTGCTCGATGCAGAATTGATACTATCTGATTAATCGGACAAGTATGATAATTGGGATATTATACATTCTGGATATACGTATCCGTCCACTGGCATACTACCCATTTGGATTGATATTATACATAGGTACGACATGATAATTGTTTTTGGAACTTCTGTCTTAGGCATGAAGATGACATTTGAGGCAAACGTGTGTGGTTTAGTTATGCGTAACAAATGGACATAGAAGACGTTTTAAAAGATCCGTTAAAAATATTCCTTAGGGGTAAATGGTCGGTTCAATAGATCATTAGTATTTTAAAAGTATTTATTTTAAAATATATTCAAATTCAAATTGCTATTTTGATCATAGATATAACAAAATGACGTTGTGGCGTCACCAACATGGTTCAATTACTTATATTATACAAAATCTATTGTTATTTTTATTTTTGAAACGTCGTAATCCTTGATTTATTGAGAACTTTCATTGTTCTATATATTTTTCTCTTCATTTCTTTCTCTGAAACACCAAAATGAATTTCCATGATTTGCATGATGATATTCTTGTATCGATCGCTTCGCGTTGTGCTGCTTCGTCTTTAACAGGTGTTAGGTGCTTAATATTAGTATGCAAGAAATTCCGTTTAATATGTGATCACCGTGATGTCCTGCACCGATTATCTCTAGAGGAAGAGCCTTTCCATCTCGATAGGGCTTATCCTCGCAGTTTATACCGGAAGTATCAGATATTATATAATAATGGCAACCCTGAAGCGTTGTACCGGTTGTGGGTTATTTACTATTTTGTTGACAACCAAAAAGCCAAGGGATTGGCTTTGTTACATGAATCATCAACATGTGGTGTACCCGAGGCGATTTATCTTTATGGAATCATCTTACTATGTCTAGGAGGTGAAACGACATGCAAGGGATACAAAAATCTGTCATTCCATCTAAAGCCGCTGATGTCACAAACCATAGAGTGCCTAGAATGTATTCGCACAAAGATTGCTAGCTATATTGTATGAGGTGGGCAGGATACCCTGAGTGAGCTTAAAAGGGGCTATGTGGATCAAGAAGGATGTGAATGTAACGTGAAAACTAGGTGGTTTGTTAGTTACAACGGTATGTGGCAGAATTACAGTGCCGATAATGATATGAATCTGTCTACTACGTGTGTGGTTTGTTTATGGCATTACGAAATTAAGTTATTGTTTTAGAGTTGTGTAATTAATGTGTTTACCATATGTTATCTAGATTGCTTATATTTTATTCTCTTAACATGATTCAATCATGGTAGTTTATTCGTGTCTTCCCTTTTTTTCATTATCTGTAATCTATTTTGTATAAACTTCCTTTTATTTGAATTATTCAGTAGTATTATTTGATTATAGTTATTCTTTTATTTCCCAGATTAAAATAAATATTATTAACAAGGCTTCCTATTTTAATTTTAATAGGCATAACATATTTAAATTTAATACGAAGAACAACTTTCTTATATAATAACATAATAATGACCATATGGTTTTTAAATTTACTCACAAATTCAATTACTGATTGTATTTTTCAGTATCTACAGTCAAACATGTACTTATCTTATGGTTTGTAATTGGATTCGTTCAGTTGTCATTGAAAACATCCATGATATGCTGCATTAAGTTGTTGTTTAAGTCTTTAAAAGCAATGATTGCTCTCAGCCAGTATTGTCGTGTTGTGTCTTAACCTTTTCTTTTGTGTCTTATCATATAATATTTACCGTTGAGTATTGAATAAATGTTTACAATCTCAATTTCTCAAATATATATCGCCATCGTAACTATTTTTCGCAGGCGAACTCATTACGATTTTTTATGGTTAACATCATTACTGAACGATACGTTTTCTAACTCTTTATTATTTGTACAAGACTTTTATACCGAGAACTTCTATGTTAAAGGCATATGGTTTGAACGACTATCCTAACTTCATATTCTAACGCCACGATACTTTGAAACGTTAGCGGTGGTTGTAGTAAGAATTGTATTTTTATAATGACAAGTTTACACATAAGTTGTGCACCTCTGTTTAAATATAATTTTTTTTAGTAATAAAATTTATTTTATAATTTTACACTTATCCATCTTCTACATTATAGTTGTGTGATTTAATTTCTGTATTTTAAAAATTTATAATTATAAAATATTTACGTATATATAATTATATTATAATTTGTGAAACCGAATTATCGTTACTGCAGGTCGATAAATTAAACAAGAAACCATTAAGCTTGTCGCATTGTTTTACATTTGATGACTCACTTCGTTTTCTTTATAGCCGATCGACAAAGAAACAAAAAATCAAACCATGAATCAATTACAAACCATGAAACAAGAAGAAGAGTTACAAATAATAAACGTGAAGAAACAATCAAAGAAGAGAGAAGAAACTGTCGACTAAGGAAAGAGAAAATCAACAAAGAGAAAGAAGAAACACCATGATATAGGTTTTTAACCCAGATTTGAGAATTTAGGGCTTAAAGACTAATTAAACAAAACTCTACGTTTTGTTTAACACGAAATTAACAGAGGATTAACGTGAGTTTAACTATGCTTAACATGTCTTAAAGTTGACTTTTGGCATGCCTAAATTGACTCAGTCAATGCCAGTTGAGGTATTAATTCGAAAGATTTGTATTTGGATATTATTTTGGCAATTTTGCATAAGTTCGACTTAAAAACCGTTCAACTTGTAAGAAATTAAAGTGTAGAATACAAATGCCCAATATGAAATCACAATGAATTATTTGCTAACAACATCAAATAAAATATGAGACATAAATTTTCTTAAAATATTATTTATTATAAAAGAGAATTACTAAGACCATTTCCAACAGTATGCTCTACTTTTTTTTCTTCTTCTAAAAATAGAGATCGGGTTTGCTTCAATAATAAACTAAAATAGAGAACTCAATTATGTTTCTCAAAATTAGAAGATATATATGCAGATCTCAACTTTTAGAATAAAAAATAGAGTACAATTAGATAATATTTTTTA
>WJSH01008753.1:89781-118017 GCA_009757365.2 Lepidium campestre | reverse complement strand
CCAAAGTCTCTTATATAAGATACGTCTGCAGCTTCTTATAATTGTTTTCAATTAAATTTTTTATTTATTTCAATTAAAAACCCTGTTAGAAACCCTCTAAATACCCTACTGGAGATGATCTTACGAGCCAAAGTGGACAATTTTTCCGGTCCGGTCCAGTTCGGTTTGTGGTTGAACCGTTGAATTCATTGGTCAGGATCAAATGTGAATTTGACCTTACTCACTCCATTCTGCTAAAGCAATCAGCTTTACTGGAATTCCGAAAAACATTAGGTTTGGTGATCACGTTTGTTCATCTCTCTTGTATAATTCTTTTTAAGGTTTTTTGACTTTCTTCATCTGATCTCATCAATGGCGAGTCTTTGTTTCCAATCTCCTTCCAAACCCATTTCCTATTTTCAACCTAAGGTTGTCAAACTTAACAATTAATGGGCCAATAATGAATGTAGCCCAAATAGCTAATAAAACCTTTTTGTCTTCATTCCTCATTCTGATGGGCCGCCAAACTTCTGAAGCCCATAAACATGTTTGCTGACTGAGTGAGACAACCCCTCACAAGAAAGACAAAGAATCAAAGCAACGGTTGAATCGCAAAAGGCACAACGATCTTTCAATGAATGTGAATAGTGTTATTTCAAGGAGTGCATCTAGAAGACCTATGTGAAGAAACAAAAGCTATGCCCTTGTAATTTTGTTCATATGTACAATTTAATACACACTTCATTTATATATACGGATAAGATATATATACATGTTTACAATCATCTGAACTGAAGCCAAAAACTTAGTCCTTAGAAATAACTTAAGTGGAAGAGCCAAAGTGGACAAGCTTTCCGGTCCGGTCCAGTTTGGTTTATGGTTAAACCGTTGATTTTACTGATCAGGATCAAATCTGAATCTTACTTCACTCACTCCTCTCTCTAAAGCCATCAGCTTTACTGGAGAAAACATTAGGTTAGGTGGTCACGTTTCTTCATCTCTCTCTTATATTAAGGTTGTTGCTTTTATTGATCTCATCAATGGCGAGTCTTTGTTTCCAATCTCCTTCCAAACCCATTTCCTATTTTCAACCTAAATCCAATCCATCGTCTCCGTTATTCGCGAAAGTCTCCGTCTTTCGATGCAGAGCTTCGGTACAAACGCTCGTCGCCGCCGAGCCGGAGCCAGTTTTCGTCTCCGTCAAGACTTTTGCCCCAGCGACAGTCGCTAATTTGGGACCAGGTTTCGATTTCTTAGGATGTGCCGTTGATGGTCTTGGCGACAACGTGACTCTTCGTGTAGATCCCTCTGTACGAGCTGGCGAGATCTCAATCACGGAGATCACCGGAACCACAACAAAACTCAGCACGAATCCTCTCCGGAACTGCGCCGGAATCGCCGCCATTGCGACGATGAAGATGCTAGGGATCAGATCGGTTGGTTTATCATTAGATTTGCACAAAGGCCTTCCTTTAGGAAGCGGATTAGGTTCAAGCGCAGCTAGCGCCGCCGCAGCAGCTGTGGCGGTTAACGAGATCTTTGGCCGGAAATTAGGAAGTGACGAATTGGTATTGGCCGGTTTAGAATCGGAAGCTAAGGTTTCCGGTTATCACGCTGATAATATCGCACCAGCGATCATGGGTGGATTTGTTTTGATTCGAAACTACGAACCACTTGATTTAAAGCCATTGAGATTCCCATCAGATAAAGATCTCTTCTTTGTTCTAGTGAGCCCTGAATTCGAAGCTCCAACTAAAAAAATGAGAGCTGCATTGCCTACAGAGATTCCAATGGTTCACCATGTTTGGAACAGTAGCCAAGTAGCTGCTTTAGTTGCTGCAGTGTATGAAGGAGATGCATTTATGCTTGGGAAGGCGTTGTCGTCGGATAAGATTGTAGAGCCGACTAGAGCGCCGTTGATTCCGGGAATGGAAGCTGTAAAGAAGGCTGCTTTGGAAGCTGGAGCATTTGGATGTACGATTAGTGGAGCTGGACCAACGGCTGTTGCTGTGATTGACTCGGAGGAGAAGGGACAAGTTATCGGAGAGAAGATGGTTGAAGCGTTTTGGAAAGTTGGACATTTGAGATCTGTTGCATCTGTGAGGAAGCTTGATAAGATTGGTGCTAGGCTTGTCAGCAGTATCTCCA
Organism: Lepidium campestre; assembly: GCA_009757365.2. Classification (NCBI taxonomy): domain Eukaryota; kingdom Viridiplantae; phylum Streptophyta; class Magnoliopsida; order Brassicales; family Brassicaceae; genus Lepidium; species Lepidium campestre. The sequence continues at coordinate 115,890 of WJSH01008753.1, read as the reverse complement.
AGTGATTTCTTCTGATGTTTGATTCTGCTAAGATTTGGAACAAATCTGTCTTCTGTATTGTAATTTCTAGATGATAATAAAGTTTCCAACTTGAAGCTAGAGTAGAAATTAGAGTGTCTGATGTTGTTCTACACAAAAATAAATTACTAAAGGAACACTGTTGTTTTCTGTGTTTTGGTTACACTTTTTGGCATGATTTTGGTTTATGGGACTTTATTTGAGACGATCAGTCTTCAATTCAGTAGCAATTCTATGTTTAAACCCAGTTATAATGATAGCAAATTACAATGTCTTCGAGCATGAATTCAATTTAGAAGTTTGGTTTGAACATGAAGCAAAGCTACCTCAAGCATAAGGACATAATCCTGAAACTAAGATGAACATAGGATTATCTTTTACTAATAAAAGAGATCACAACAAATTGGAAGTACCATTTTCCTGGTTTAATTCGGGTTAAGTCTCTTGTATTTCTTGCTTTTTTGAAGTTTTTTTTTGTATGAGCATATGGCTTATGCTAGTGTTGGCTATTCGATTCTTCGGCTTGGTTCGTTTTTTTTTTTTGGTTTTGGAAATGTGGTAATCATATAGGTATTGACTAAAATTTGGTTATCTTCGGTTTTGGTTCCGAATGGATACTTGAAATATGAATCGAATTAGATTCAAAATAATTTTGGTTCTCAGTCGATTGATTCTGCAAGTAACCATTAAATAACTCAAACATCCAAAAAATGTTATTATTTGTAACCAAAATAATCAAACATCCTAAGAAATGTGATCAAAAGTAACCACACGGTTTGGTTCCGAGTAGTAACTTGTAACCAAAAATACTATATTAAGATTATTAGTAAAAATTAGTTTTGATTCTTATTTGATTACTTTTGGTTCTCGGTTAAAAACTAAACCAAACTGAAAACCGAAAATACCAAAATGTCAGAGCTGCTCAATTATTTGTCAAGAACTGAAAACCGAACCAAATTCTTGGTTCCGTTTTTGATTTCTGGTTGTTATGCCATGACTAACTTATGCCATGTATAAACCACTATTGACTACATTATAACTTGTATAACACTTCTACATTTTAAACTTGCAATAGAAATCCTTTTTAAAAAAATAAAATAAACTTGCATTAACTTTATTCAAATATACAAGTGGCCACACCACACTTGGCCAAAAATAAATTATAAAAATAAAACAATAGGTACGTGCATTAGTGAACAAATGAATCATCACACATTAGATAATATAAAATAATAATCTCTTTTAATTCCTATTTGGTGCTTTTCCATGAGGTGATCGCATTTCTCGAGTCTTCTTTTCTTTTGAAAGTATTCCTGCTAACCTGATCACATCCAAAGATTATAAAGATTAGCTAAACTAATATTCTCAATCAAATATATAAAATGCAAAAAATATGTCACGTACTTAATAAGAGCCTTCTCATTGGTCATCTTATAAGCATCTTCGTTAGAACCTGAGTCTAGATTAACTCTTGAAACATGTTTCTGAAGCAGTTCTTCTCCTTTCTTGGTGAGAACATCAAGATTTTCAACAGTAGCGATATCAACCGAAGCAGCGTCACCAATTAATGTATCATCCTATATATAAGTGAAACGAAAAATCTTAGAAAATTGTGTTAACAAAGAAAAAATTAGTGTCCGACGAACTTTCATATCCATCTGGATTATCTACGTAAATAAAAAAAATGGTCAAAACAACCTGAGTTTTTATACCTGAATACGAATATAGTTGGCTTCGGAATGAAGAGCTCGAAAAACAGCAGAGAGATGAAAATCAACCATATCCGAGCTAGCTTGCATGAAAGCATCAATGAGAGGTGTAGAGTTGTCATGTGTTAACCAACTCAACAATCCCCAGCCAGCTACTTCATTTGCATTGAATTTTTCTTCACATTTATGATTTCCGGTTCCAAGGGAAAGCACAAGAAACCTTCCATAATCATTTGGTCTTATTGGAAAGAAATCACTACTCCCTCTTGTGATCTCATTTGTTACCTCCCCAATTGCTAGTAATGCCTATATTTGACATATAACAACTGTAAGCTATGATTGTGTTTTCATGTTATAGATGAACAGTTCAATGAGTCTAAGATACAAGTCTACAAAAGTTGGTATGCATCCATATATATAGAAGTCCTAATGTAGAATTTTACCGGATTGTTAGCTGCAACTCCACCATCAATAAGATTGTATTCTTTCACATTTCCTGCTGAATCTTTAGTTTCAAAGAAATGGGCAGGCAAATATGTAGGAGCCGCAGAAGTTGAGATGGCTATGTCAGCAAGAGTTACATCCTTGAGAGGATTGCTTTTAACCTATTAAATAGTCACATATATAACTTAATCATATATCCCAAAGTTTTGTTGATATATTATATAGTAACTTACTAACTTCACAAATAGGATCAAGCTAAACAAACCTGATAACTACTAAAGATAGTAGGTTGAAGATGCTTGATATCAAATGTTGGAATGACAACGTTGGTAAGTGTTTGATGCAACTTTATATCACCCAACTTAGCATGAATAAGTTGATGAAGGTATTCACCGTCATATTTAGGACCAGTCAAGGACTTAACAAGGTTTTTCGCGGTCGAAAATGGGTAATGATCTTGTGGGAAGATCTTTGGACAATGTTCAAGATAGAATTCTTTAATCTCAGAGGCTGCAAACAAGGGTCTGCCTTCCTTGTTAGGAGCGGTGAGCATGGCTGTAACCAGACCGCCAGTGCTTGTTCCGGCCATAACATCAAAATAGTCTGCAAGTCTTGCTTCTTCTCCGTCCAATTTCTATGTACCCATGTACATATAGAAACGTTAGAAAAATGAATTATGTATATATATAGTTAGGTGGCTCAAAATATATATACGATAAATTATGTACTTCTAACTCAAAACCAATTAATAATTAACGAACGGATCTATGTTATAATATACTTTAAATGAAAATGAATTAAACTTCCGATGTGAGATATCAGTCACTAACTAACAATATACCTGAAGTTCAGACTCGAGAAAGCCAAGGATAGTGGCTGGAATTAGCCCTCTAATGCCACCACCGTCAATGCTCAAGATTGTGACTAAGTTTCCATAGGTTGGGGGCTGAAGAGGAGATTTTGGACTCTCCATTTGCATGTTTTGCATCTTACAGAAAAATGAAACTTAAGCAAAAATATTACTTGCGGATATACAACTTTGATTGTGAGATCCTTTAGGAGGTTTGTTTTTAGTTTTCAATGTCAGAATACTTGAGGAGGTTGATGAACTCGTAAGTATTTATAGGACATAAGTGGGCTGTTGTTTTGGACTAAGTCCAAAGTCTTCGGATGGTTACTCGTCAACTTGTAGCTTCCCTTTCATTTCAGCTTCCCTTTCATTTCAGCTTCAACCTTATTGGTTCTTGATGTCCATTTTTGTAGGTAATATAGACTTTTCGTGAAGCTCTTGTATTCTTCTGTCTTATGACCATGTCAACCAAACTACAATGATTTTTCTTCCGAAAAGAAATAAACTTTTTGAATCGTTTTCATATCACTTGAATATCTATTCTTATAAATTCTAAAAGATGAGTAATTTTAAGAAATGTTCTTTTCACACATGCTATTGATTTTAATTTTCAAACTAACAAGAATTATGGTAAACAAAATTATTGAGTTGACAAAAAAAAAATATTATTAAATAAAACTGTGTCAACCTATATAAAATACATATCATTATATTTTGTTTATTTTATATCAAACATCATTTATTTTATAAATACCACTTATCCATAATTTATGAAACTTAATTATATCCGTCTTTCAAATTCAAACTATGTAAAAATATATTATATAAAAACTTATATTTATTCTATATAAAGTGATGTATATAATATTAAGTAAAACAGTGCTAATTTATGTAGAATACTGAATAAATTCTTTGATTTTTAGGAAGCAGTAATAGGTTCAGATTCCCGACAATACATACGAGGTAGTCGCTCGGAGATAATTAACCATCAATTAACATCGTATGTTGTAATATATTTGCCAATTAATATGCCTCTTACAAAGAATGATTACTTTTTTTTGACAACAAAAACGACAAGACTCGATCTACATTTAAAATTTCATCGGCTAAAATCCTTTTATAATTTATCATCGTATGTAGTGGGAAATAGTTGAATCTCTAATATCATAATTATTAGCTGAATTATTTATCCTTAAACAGAGGCACAAATATTACTTTTAATTATCTTCATTATATGCTATAACTATAAAAATAGCTAAGTCATTTTTACCAAATGAAAAAAAAATCTGAGTCACAAGAGTTTTGGAAGGTCAATGAAATACAACAAGAAAATAACAAAATATATCTTTTGTAAGCAAAGGAAAAAAAAGTCTTTAGGACGTAAGCAGCCAGTCAATACTTATCTCATTTTAGCAGGCTTTGCATAAAACTTGTATACGGAAATAATTTAACAATAAAAAAAATTCTAATGTATACACGTTTTTTTATAAAAGTTTCAAACAACTGGGTGTTATCTTTGTAATTTGATTATCAAATACAATACTATGGGTTTTATTGATAGATAAAACTGACTTTTACTTTTTACTTTTGCATTAACAGTTGTTTATTTTACTATCAAAGTTTAAAATAAACGTTTGAAACAAGCTTTTACAAAATTAACAGTTAAAACAGATATTTAAACATTTAACCGTTGTGTTTAGACGAATTTATTTATGAATATTTGATAACTATTATTTCTAACCGTTTATTTTTAAACAAATCTCTATTTAACTACTCATTTTTGTTTTCACAATATCGTTCAAACCGAATCACCAATCAGATTTCAATATGTTTAACAATCAAAAAGAAAATGATAATATATATGTATATAAATAGTCGATAGTACAATAACCATATGTATAACCAAAAAAATTATATGGTTGTTGTTACACTCAAAAGGTCCTTCACAAACACGTTTTCCATATAATATATGTATAAAAAATCTGATTGGTGATTCTGTTTTCCATACTATTAGCAAACCGGTTTTCCATATAATTATATACATATATATAATAATAATAATAATAGTTAAATGCAGTTTTATAGTATTATAATAATCAGATATAATCGAGAATAGTCTATAGCTGTAATAAAATAACAGAATGAAGGATTTAATTGGTTACACTCAAAAGGTCTTTGGTAAACCTTATTTTGCTACCGATCAATATTTAGTTTGAATGTTCAAGTGACCATTTGAAAACGACGGTCGTTTAGATTATTTATGGTCGTTTGAAAATCTATTTTTAAATGAACCTATTTACGGTAGTTTGGAAAACGACTACAAACGATCGTTAATTTTACGTATAATTATGGTTTAAAGAACAATATATGATTTATATTATGATTCAAGAAGAAAAACCATTAATTTACATTTAGAAAATAGTCATTTGCTAGTATTGCAAATATTATTTTTAAAACAATAATTATAATCTATATATTTATTTTTATATCAAAAATGTTAAATTATATGTTATTGTATTTTTTGGAATATTTATTTAAATTAAATTTTACATACTAATTTTTATCTTACTATATCATTCAACTGCTGAAGCTAATCAACATTAGTCTTCAAACTATATTCGTTTTTTTTTTGTTTTGTCAACATATATATATTAGTGATTCTCAAAAGGAATGACAAAAAAATTACAAAAGAGGGTCAGAAGCGGCTACTTTACAAAAATGAGTCTGAGAGTTAGCTTTGTGGTTAAATCCTCTAATAATCAAATGCTAAGAAAAGACGGAGAAAAGACTCTTTAAAGCGAAGAAAATCTTAGTAGTATGGGAGAAACTCTTTTTTGCCAACCACCGTCTTTAAACAATTATTTTTTAAATTCTAGTCGATCGTATTAAATGGTGTCACTGTCACTGTTTAAAAAAGTGTCACCAATCATCGGACAAATGTCCAAATCAATCTTAAGAACTTAATTGATCTTTACGAACTTGAGAAGCCTAATGAGAAGGCCCATAGAGTGGAAGGCCCATTAAGTTAAAGGCCCATTTAGAAAAACGAGGAGTCACAAAAATCCCGGGAACGGTAAGCAACGAAACTATTCGCCGGCATGAAACCTAAATTGAAATTACCTTTTTAGATTTTACCAACAGATTCGATTTTTCCGCCAACTCTTTCCCGAAAGCTTGGAACTTTTTGTGTGTAAAAAGTAAAGAAAGTTCTCTGTTTTGTTCTGGGCCTTGTCTTTAGCCTCCGTGAGACGTGGACAAACCATCTCCATCAGAAATGAGAATCCCTCCACGTACGCTCTTTTTGCCTTTCTTTTAGCTTTCCTGTGATACATTCCTGACGTGTTTCATTGTGTTCTGGGTTTTGGGTTTACCAGAGAAAACGCCAAAGACCAACTTTTGTTTCTGAGGGATCACGATTAGGGTTCATCTGGATTTTGAAACCACTTTGGTAGAAGATGACAATAGCTAAGAGTAAACTAGACGATCATTTGTCGTCTCCTTGGTTTTATACAGTTTGTACGATGGGAGGAATGCTTAGTGCTGGATCAACTCATTTGGCTATAACTCCTCTTGATGTCCTTAAAGTCAATATGCAGGTTTTGTTTGGTTTCTCTGTTTCTTGATTTCATTTGTTTATGAAAATGAGCTAATTTCTTTTTGGATGCTAAAAATTTCTAATCTTGTTTGTTCTTCTAGTTACTTGTCTTGTTAGGGATGTAAAATGATGGATAGAACTGCTAAATTTAGTTTTTTTTAAGACTCTATGCTCATATTGGATCATCATGATTGTTCAGTCATTGAGGTTCGATCACTCTATCTTGTAGGTGAATCCAGTGAAATACAATAGTATTCCTTCCGGTTTCTCCACTCTCTTAAGAGAGCATGGCTATTCCTATCTATGGAGAGGTTGGTCGGGGAAGCTTTTAGGCTATGGTGCTCAAGGTGGATGCAGATTCGGACTCTATGAGTACTTCAAGACACTCTACAGCAATGTGTTGCCTAATCATAACAGAACTTCCATATATTTTCTCAGCAGCGCTTCTGCTCAGATATTCGCCGATATGGCCTTATGTCCTTTTGAAGCAATAAAAGTTAGAGTTCAAACGCAGCCCTTGTTTGCAAAAGGGTTGCTTGATGGATTTCCAAGAGTATATAGAAGTGAAGGTCTTGCAGGGTAAGCACTTTTTTTCCATATCATTCTGCTTGCCTGTCTCACTTTGTGTCGTTTTTGAGTCTTTATCTCTCCAAATGCAGCTTCCACAGAGGACTTTTTCCGCTCTGGTGTCGCAATCTTCCATGTAATAACACTGCTTCATACAGTGCATGTTTTCACTTAATTAACTCGAGCATCATTATCTCTCTGCATCATTTTGATCTTAATCTATTAAGACTCTAAAACTGTTAGTTATGTACTCGAATTTGTTCAGTTTTAGGCATTTAGCTTCAAGGATTGAGCTATATAGATGTTCATGTTCGTAGACTTGGTTTTGTTCTCTACCAAAACCATATTTTGTTGATTGTGTCTCCTATATGATTTCAGTTTCCATGGTGATGTTCTCAACGTTTGAGCAGTCAGTTGAGTTTATATATCAAAACATTATCCAGAAAAGGAAGCAAGATTGCTCTAAGTCTCAACAACTCGGAGTCACATGTCTTGCTGGCTATACTGCTGGAGCCGTAGGTACAATCATCTCTAACCCCGCAGATGTGGTTGTTTCGTCTCTCTACAACAACAAAGCCAAGAATGTGTTGCAGGTAGACTCTTAATTAGTCAACATTAACAATTCAATCTTTAAAATCTATTTTGCACTTTTGCAATTATCGAGCTCAGGTTTCTTTGGATTGATGTTGGTTCTTTTGGTTGAGCTTCAGGCTGTGAGGAACATTGGGATTGTTGGTCTATTCACTAGAAGTCTTCCTGTTCGGATCACAATTGTTGGACCTGTCATTACCTTGCAATGGTTCTTTTACGACGCCATCAAAGTCTTAAGTGGATTGTAAGTAGACATCTCTCCAAATTGCCAATTGCCATGTAAGAAACCATAATGCTTCTGCATTGATTTCTCATCTAACCATTATACAACTGGTAAAAATATAGCCCTACAAGTGGAGGAGTGAAGAAACCAGTGGAAGCAACTAAATTATCAGTGTGAATCAGAACCAGAAACAACTCCAAAGATACTATTATGTAAGCTTCTCTCGCAACTAGATAAGCAAGCGTTGTGTAACAGTTAAAAAGAGCGTTTTGATCATTTTGTTTCGCGGTCAAACGCTCTTGGTCAACTTCAACATCTGCCTGAATTTGGATTGTAAGTAGAGTGCTAATGAGTGATATTGCTGTAAAAGAAAAACAATGATCTTTAACTGATTGAAGTCAAAGAAAAAGCCTTATAGTTTTATCTGATCAGAAGCTTCCATGTTTGTGATGCTCCATATTTCGTCTTTTCTTGGAGAAATATGTAAATTATAAGAAGATTGGAGTATTTTATGGCAGCTGTTTATGGCCGACATCATGAAGGAATCTATCTCTCTCTGCAACATGTCACGAGCCTAGTCACATGTACATAATTATACACCTTCCATTTCACTCCCGTCATTATTGCCATCTTATTAGGGGTTCTTAACTAACCCCAAATATAAAAACCGGAATCGAAGTATTGAACCGAATCAAAAATAAGTATTTAGTTAGGTTTCGATTCCTGCAAAAAATGTTTGGTTCCAACTAAACTTGATTTTTGGTTTGGTTTGGTTTGGTTTTTAATCGAGAACCAAATGGAACCACATAAAAACCGAAACTAATTTGTACTAAAAATTGGTTATTTTAGATTAAAAGTAATCACATTTTTTCGGAAAGAGACTTAGGAAGGAGGCTTTCCACTTGTGTGAAAATATGTAAAGGCTGAAACTTTTTTGGTCTGATTTCTCTAACTAGTGATTACAAACTTTGTGAAAAATGAAAGGCTGATACTTTGTATGTGAACTGTGACAAAAGAAGAATTACTGACTGAATCCAATTCCTCGAAAACAATTTCAATGTGACAAAAGAAGAATTACTGAATCCAATTCCTCGAAAACAATGAGTGACTGTGAGAATGACAAATCTATGGCTTCTTTTTAAGCCTCTCTTAATCTTACACGCCTCTTCATATTTTTTAAATTAAAATAAAATAATATAGAGAGTGGCATATCCGGCGGTTTAGGATCTTTCCTCTTGTCAATATTAAGGTAACATCTGATTTTCACGCCATTTGCTTTCTTCTTTAGCTTTACTTCTTAAGGTCTCTGAGATTTTGATCTTGATCTGAAAATATTTGTTCAGCAATGGCCCACGAAGGCATAGGTCTTTACCCGCTTCATCGTTGCAAAACGATTCATTTGGTTAGTACAGAGAAAAACTTATGGTTCTGTTTCTCGTTCTCTCTTGTTTCTGAAACGCGTTTTTGTGTTTTGTTTTGTAGGTGAGACATGCTCAAGGGATTCATAATGTGGCTGGTGAAAAAGATCACAGTGCTTACTCTTCTGAGAAATACTTTGATGCTCATCTCACCTCTCTTGGTTGGCAACAGGTATATATATATCTCTATCCTCTGTTTCTGGTCTGGATTTGGCGACGATGCTTTTGATCTCATCATCATCTATCTATCTCTCTATGTGGCACAGGTAGACAATCTACGGAACCATGTTCGAGAAACTAAACTCACAAACAAGATTGAACTTGTCATTGTTTCCCCTTTGCTTAGGTTTTCACTGTTTCCTCTTTCTTTAGATCTTTCATTTGGAGTTATTATCTTGAACCAATGTTACTACTTGTGCTTATTGGTTCATTCAACTGAAATAAGTATCCAAGACTTAGTTTTGATGATTGTTGTTCAAAATGTAGAACTATACAAACAGCTGTTGGTGCTTTTGGAGGCGAAGAAGATACTAATGGAGCAGATGCTAAACCGTTAATGGTAGCTAATGCTGGCAACAGCGATCGTCCTGCGATTTCGAGCTTAAATAGCCCTCCTTTTCTTGCTGTTGAGCTATGCAGAGAAACTATGGTACATAAGTTATTAAGGAGTGTGTTAGTATAGTTATAGATGAGTGCAATGATCACACTTTTAAAGATTCAATTTTTGATGAATGCAGGGTGATCATCCTTGTGACAGGCGAAATAGCGTCACAGAGTACAAAGCTCTCTTTCCTGCAATCGATTTCTCAATTGTATAAAAGAACACAACATCTTATTTGGTGAATATCTTCTGTGGAAGTTTTGGCAAGTTGCTTATGCTTTTTCTCTTATGGTTCTAGATTGAGACTGACAATGATGTTTTGTGGAAGCCGAGTCCAAGAGAGAGCTTGGAAGAAGTTGCAGCCAGAGGTGTAGAGTTCTTCAAATGGTGAGTTTCATATTTGTTACTTCTTTCTCATAGTGATATGAAAACAAACATAACTCAATCTCTCTACTGTTTTATTTGGTTTGTGAAGGCTATGGACAAGGAAAGAGAAGGAGATTGCAATTGTATCTCACAGTGGCTTCTTGCACGGTCTCGTGAGCTCTTTTGGGAAGGATTGTGTTGACGACATACAGAAAGAACTGTCTATACAGTAAGAACTTAAACACAAACTTGCTGTCTACAAGCACCAACCTTTTGTATAACTTGAAGAATGCAGAAACTGTTTTGCTAATCAAAATCTCTAACTTTTGTTCAGTTTCAACAACTGTGAGCTTCGTTCAATGGTCATTGTGGATCAAGGGTAAGCAAAAATGGCAATTAGTTCTGATAGAATTAAAGTAAAGACTTGAGATTGTGTTGAATTGTTATGCTGTTGGATGTGTAGGAAGCTGGGGGCTGATTCTGAAGAGACCACAAACTATCCTGGGAAGATTCCTCAAGGACTTGATCTTCCAAGCAGCTAAATGGCTGAAGATAAAGAGAGAGAACAAGTATTTGAGACAACTTTTCCTTCTAAATAAATAAATTATATGATGCTTCCATTGGACTAGAATTTGGCATTTTCAATTAACAAAAGTGAAAGTTTGGTATTCATGTTGCCTCTTCTGCTACATTATTTACTAATTATGATTCTTATTTCTCAAGAATTTTATCTGCAGCTCTAATCTTTTAGCTCCAATTCTCATTATCAAGTGAAGCTTAGAAGAGTAGATTAATCTCTGTCAACATCAGAACCACAAAAGTAAAAACATGATATTATGTAAGATTATTTGCAAATTGATACCAAGTGGTTGCTTATTTTGCTATCAATTATAACTCCGTTTGAAATTAGCAGTTAAAACGGATGTTTGGAGTTATTTATTGGCAACCATTGATTTCAAACAAATTTATTTATGAGCATTTGCCAACTACTAGTTCTAACCGCCCATTTTAAAATGATTTTCTTTTCAACCACTCATTTCTTTTTCAACGGGTTTGTACAAACAGAATCACCAATCGGACTCTTAACATGCGTAGTGTTTGGTTTTGTCTATGTTTCTTTGTTATGTTCTGGACCATCTTGTCTGAGAAGAGGAGACTGAGAATCAGTTGTTCTTAGGTTGGTCAAAAGCTTCTAACACCCAAGGACTTGGAATTAATTTTAGCATAGGTTTTAGAAAAGTATTCACTCTACATTGAATTAATTATTGATGTCTTCATATTTTTGTCCTTTTTTTTAGAATTTTTATAATTTAAAAGAAGATTGGACTAGTTTATAGCAAGCTGTATGTGACTTTTCTTATGATCAAACATCGTTAAGAAGAAGACAAAGAGAAAATTCCATAAATCACACTCAGTTTTGACTAAAATTTTGAGTACTTTTTTAGATTAGTTTTGGTGTGAACACATTTTTCTGAAAATGGTAATATAAAAGTGTTTCTCTTTTTTATTGGTTAAAAGATAATTAAAATTTGTCATCTTTGATCGGTATGTTTTTGGTCAAACACAAAAAAGTCGATTAAAGTTGAATCTTCTCCATAAGGTTTTTACTAAATTAAAACTATTACTCTATTAGTAGCAAGTTGCAATAATTATGTATACAAATAGTTAAGCTTTCATAGTCATTTTTACACATTAAAACAATTTCATTTAATAAGTTTTACCAAAATTTGCTGAGAGTTTTCAATATGATCTTTAAATGGTCTAGCTAATAGTTTTGGTAACAAAGATTCAACTTTTCTATATTATAGGTGAAAAAAATAAAAAGGAAATTATGAATCGGAACGATTTGACAAAAGTATTTTTTATCAAATTTTTTTTCTATTTTTTTTAAGGCCCAAGAGAAATAAGTTATGAGCCAAAAGTTTTAATTGATAACAATAAAATGAGATCTAACTTCATATCAAATCACTGTTTTTTATTTTATTTCAAAGAACAATAGAAGAAGATAAGATTCAGTTTATAAAATTATTTATAGAAAAAAAAAACTTAGTACAAAAAAACTAAATTTGTAGCACGTGCGAGACAATTAAAGTCTGCGATCTGATTCACTAACCGACAATGACATGTCTCACGCCTTTGTTCTTGTAACAAAAGTGATCTCTCATGATGATAATAGTTGTTTGAACTATAATTATATTCTCAACATAAAAACCAAAATATTTGTCAATTCTTTTTTGAGTTTGGTGGTTAAATATCTAATTAATAATTTATGTATCTAGAATTCGACTACATCTTATTACATGTAATAATTAATAGAGATTTTAGGGATGAGTTTGAGTCAGAACCGTGACTATGGTACATTGAAATGGACATTTGCCCTAGACCACCAATGTTTTTCTAAGTTTAAAGCCACATTTTTTACAAATTGTTTAATTTAGCTAGTATGTTAATTCTATTTATATTATTTTATAAGTATAAATATATTAGATGATTATACTTTATGGTTTATAATATTTTAGAAAATTTCTTAGTATAAAAAAATTCAATAATTCAAAAAATTTATTACACTAAATATTATATATTCCAATATGCTTAGCACGACACTAATTTGAGTCATATATCGAGTCTTGTTGATTTAATTATTGACAAAGAAAATCAAAATTTTTTTTTTTTAATTGTTGTATTAGCTAAGCTTTTTGAATTTTTGATTTTATGTATGTGTTGCAAATTTAGTATAAACATATTTGACACAAAATAATAATTTAACATTAGTGATCTAAATAATAATAAAGACAACAACATTAACTCTTTGGAAAGTTGTCGAGCTTTCTCAGTTTGATAGTTTAAATTATTTAGCTAATAATTTTGATATTAAATAGTAAAACTTTTCTTTACATTAATTATTTTTTAGAAATGGAGTTTGGAATATGCAAAAAGTCTTGTCGCATTCCAATAGTTGACAAAAAAAACATGTAAAAAGTCAACATAGTAAACGTTAAATATTTAAAAAACAAAACCAACCAAGTTGTCTACTGTTTTGTTGTTCTGTTAATTATAGCTAAAAATTAACCTCTAAACTAAAATCAGCTAATAATAATGATTTGTAATTAGCTAAGTTAAGCATAATAATTAAGCACATCCAACTGTTAAAAAACATACAACGTCTGGCTTATAATCAATGTCTTAAAAATAAATAAATCCTAAATAAATCATAACTAAATTACAATTTTATATTTCCAAGTTGCATAATAATCATCACCAGTAAAAGAAAGATTAAAGTATTAGTTAATAATTAAAATGAGTAATTAACGAATGAAGAAGGTGAGACGAAACCGCGTAAGGTGTTGAGCACTAAGACCATTCTATTTCTTTGCACCATCCTCTCTCCTTCATCATCAAAAAGGAATAAATCTGTAAACTTATGATTCAACGAATCCAATTACCCAACCAGAAACAGCAATTACAGATATATTTTTTAAAAAATCTAAAGAAAGAAACCATTTTTTTCTTTTGTTATTGACTTTAAACTCTCGACGAATATCTATCATTTTTGAGCTCTCAGAAATCTTAATCCATTTCATCGTCTTCCTTCGTTGTTCTGCTAATTCAGGTACTAGATCCTCTGTTTTTGATGTTTCTTTATTTACTAATTGTTTCTTCATTTATTGTTGTGTTTGGTTCTTTTGTGGGATCTATTACCGTTAATGATCGATGAACATTTAATGAAACTTCTCCTGAATATCAGCTTAGCTTAAAGATACGACTTTTCAGGAGCTCTTGTCTTTTTTTTCTTACGTTCTTGATTAAATTTTGAAAATTTATGATCTTTGATGCTTGATCTGATGTGGGTTCTCAGATTTCTTTCTAAAGTTTGATACTTTTTTGTTGATTCTCTGGTCTGATTTTGGGGTTTTTGCCAACAGTTTCGTTGGATGAGGAGAAGAAGAAAGTGAAAGTTGAGAAATAGAGAAGTTGTTTCATGGGCAATTCATGCCGTGGTTCTTTTAAGGACAAAATCTACGAGGGCAATAATAGTAGGCCCGAGGAGAATTCCAAATCCATCACCACCGGTTCTTCCGATCATTCTCCGACTGCAGAAGAAACTTTCTCCAAAGAAGCTCAGAAACAGGATAACAACAACATCAACAATCCAGTTCTTGTGATTCCTGTAAGAGAACCTATTATGCGACGTACCGTGGATAATCAAGCTTACTATGTTCTTGGTCACAAGACTCCAAACATTCGTGATCTTTACACGTTGAGCCGTAAGTTAGGACAAGGCCAATTTGGGACAACGTATTTGTGTACTGATGTTGCCACAGGTGTTGATTATGCTTGTAAGTCTATATCCAAGAGGAAATTGATATCTAAGGAAGATGTTGAGGATGTTAGGAGAGAGATTCAGATAATGCACCATTTAGCGGGTCATAAGAACATTGTTACGATTAAAGGAGCTTATGAGGACCCTTTGTATGTTCACATTGTGATGGAGCTTTGTGCTGGTGGTGAGTTGTTTGATAGGATTATTCAGAGAGGGCATTACAGCGAGAGGAAAGCTGCAGAGTTGACCAAGATCATTGTCGGCGTTGTTGAGGCTTGTCATTCGCTTGGTGTCATGCATAGAGACTTAAAGCCCGAGAATTTCTTGTTGGTTAATAAGGATGATGACTTCTCTCTTAAGGCCATTGATTTTGGTCTCTCCGTTTTCTTCAAACCAGGTAATGTGGTATCTAGTTTAGTGTCAAAGCATCTTAGGGAAATTGTAGAGCCTCTTTTGGTTGCAAGAATATAGTTAGTACTATTATGGGTTTGTCTTAGATGAAGGGATCTCGTTTTGCTTTATTTGTGAGCATCTCTTTGTTCTGAATCAATCCAAGTAACATGATGGAAACAACATTTGTGCCTGTACACATTTCTACCGGTTTCTCCCGAAAGAGTACGAAATTGCAAATGCTGCAACTTTGCATAACGTGTTCACATTCTCTAACTTCAGGCCAAATATTCAAGGATGTTGTTGGAAGTCCATACTATGTTGCTCCTGAGGTTCTTCTCAAACATTATGGTCCAGAAGCTGATGTGTGGACTGCTGGAGTTATACTCTATATATTACTAAGTGGTGTCCCACCTTTCTGGGCAGGTATGCGCAATGGCATAATAGCTGCTTAAATGCCTTCTCTTAGTGTCATAGACGAGATTTCCTGAAGTATGGTTTTGTGTTTTTGGAATCAGAAACACAGCAAGGAATATTTGATGCAGTGTTGAAGGGAGATATCGACTTCGATTCAGAACCATGGCCCGTAATATCCGACAGTGCTAAAGATTTGATCCGGAAAATGTTATGCTCCAGTCCCTCTGAACGCTTAACAGCTCATGAAGTCTTGCGTACGTTATTATTTCCACTTAGATAAATAGTTACTTTTTTGGCATACACACAACAGAAGACTAAATCTTGTGTTGTCTATCTTTTTTTCAGGTCATCCATGGATCTGTGAGAACGGAGTTGCACCAGATAGAGCACTTGATCCGGCTGTTTTGTCTCGTCTCAAACAATTTTCTGCAATGAATAAATTAAAGAAGATGGCTTTAAAGGTCTGTTTTGTATTTTGTACTCTATATCCAATGGTCTCTGCATCACTCACATTCATTTGAGATAAGTTTATTCACGTTACCTATTATGGAATGATCAGGTGATAGCTGAGAGCCTTTCAGAAGAAGAGATTGCGGGTTTAAGAGCAATGTTTGAGGCAATGGATACTGATAACAGCGGTGCAATCACTTTTGATGAGCTCAAAGCTGGCTTGAGAAGATATGGCTCAACCTTGAAAGACACCGAGATCAGAGATCTTATGGACGCGGTAAGAATGCATCCTTTTGAGACATATTCTATTTCATTTCGCCATACAGATGACAATAACCACATTCTGTGTTGTATCTTAGGCTGATGTGGACAACAGTGGTACAATAGACTACAGTGAGTTTATTGCAGCAACGATCCATCTGAATAAACTAGAGAGAGAAGAACATCTAGTCTCTGCATTTCAGTACTTTGACAAAGATGGAAGTGGTTACATCACCATTGATGAGTTGCAACAATCGTGCGTTGAACATGGGATGACAGATGTTTTTCTTGAAGACATAATCAAAGAAGTAGATCAAGACAATGTAAAGCTTTTTGTCTCTTGACATGATTCTTCCACTATTCACCATTGCTATTTGCTGATAAAGTTTTCGGTTTCTTTTCTTTTCTTACAGGATGGAAGGATTGATTATGAAGAATTTGTTGCGATGATGCAAAAGGGAAATGCTGGTGTTGGGAGAAGAACAATGAAAAATAGTCTAAACATCAGTATGAGAGATGTGTAAGCACATAGACACACAGTGTCTTTAAACTGTTTGCTCAGTGAGAGTACAAATGTTTCCATGGAATCAAGATTTGCAGTATACAAACACAGAGAAGAAGGAAGAGATGCCAGATTCAAAGCTGCAGCTAACCAGCTAAAATCGTTGAAGGTTTAATGTTAAAAACTACTGTATGACTAAAAAAATGGTGAATGAACAAAAAAAAGTGATTCGTTCAGTTTCATCAGTAGGTTGTGAGGACTAATTCCATTTTCTCTCTGTTTTGTTTTGTTTGTTTGTAACAATTGTTAAAAGTTTGGTGAGCTTTGTTTCATCTCCATTGTTAAAAGCTTTGCCTCTTTTTGGGTTTGTGAAAAATCAATCATCTTCCAATAGAGCACAAGAGTGTTAGTACATACATTGTATTTGTTTATGTATGAAAAAGAGCAATAAATTATGTAAATTGTGGAATATGATGAGCTAATAAGTCTCAATCATGTAATCAAAGTGATGACTTGGAACCAATTTAAGGTTGTTCCAAACAAATATTTATACATTGGTCCCATTATGGTAGACTGGAACATAACAGTGAGACCCATGTGCTCCCACTTATCTGCTCTTCACAACGCATGCATTGATCCTTATCTTTGTCACATTTTATATTGGTTTGACAAACTACGATGCATGGCCTCAGAAATATTTGATACTCAATTGGATTTATCAGATAAAACCAAATATAAGTTTCTTTAAAAAAAGATATATTTCCTTTTAAATATAAAGGATCACCTAAAACCCCTAAATCCCTAGAAGGTCGACGGAGAAGGTGAGGAAATGTGGATCCGCTACTCTTGAGCTTTTAGTGCTATGGTGTTTGAGAAATCCTTCTAGGTAAAACTCTTGTTTACTTCGTCGTTCTATATACAATCAACTAAACCATGAAATTGTATTTCTCGTTTATGTAGGAACTGTATTTCTTGTTGAAGTTTTTAGTGATATTTTTTTTGAGAAACGAGCATCATTATTTCTTTCGTCGTTCTAGAACCAACCATCATTAGTTCCTGTTAACATGTTCTTTTTGCTTATGGCGATCGATTTAAGAACTGTATTTCTAGAACCAACCAAAAACCCTAGACTGCATTTCTCGATATCCCCATATCAATGCATCTTCTATTGAGCTTTCTCGATTTCTATTTCTCTCAGTTAATGGTTGTTTTTTGTCTTATTTATAACAGAGACATTTCGATCCTTATTTTACATGGAGAGGGGTGAAAAAATTCTACGTCGTTGTCTCAACCAAGGTACCGTGAATGTATGATAAAGTTATATAATTTTTTTTGTCGTCATATATATCAATTTGTTTTTAAATCAGATTTTCCACTACTCAATTTTAGTTTACATATATTTACAATTATATTTAGAATATATGAATGAATTTTTTTCCTAAATAAGTGAGCATATAAATGTTTTACATTGTTACAAATGAAACAATTAACAATAAGCATAAACACTATGAAAAACTCAAATAGTAATAAAGAGTTTTAAGAATACGAGTGAATTTATGGTAAAATTTTAAAATAACTATTTGTAACGAGATTTATTATAAAAAAATTTATACATTTTTTGAAAAAATATCCTAGCTCCGCCACTGGCTAAACACATCATCTCTGGTCTCTTAGAAAGACATTCATTGCTCTTTTTTCAGAAAAACTATATTAAAAACGTCAATATGTATGATAAGGATGATTCCAACGAACCCAATACCTTTGATTTTTTTTTATTACTGTGGATGCATTTCTATTATTATAAAAAAATATCAACATATTGTAATGTTTATAGAATACCTCATCAAAATTCTTTTAAAATTTTCTGAACTATTACCAAAGAGCTTGTTCTTTTACCTCCGCAGATTTTTGAGTAATATCAATTAGCCTCTGAGACTTGCATGATGTTTGCTTGGCCAAAATATTGAATTACTTAAAAAGTCAAACGAGAACTTATCTTTGTTTATTTGTAGACGTTTAATTCTTTACAACTTTATATATAAAGATTTTCATCTAAGTATGGTTTAGAGATTCATCCAAAAGTAGCAGCTACAGACTTAGAGAGTTTTTCCATGAGCTCCTATTGCTCCAGAGCAGCATAAGCATGCAATAAGAATTATGAAAACATTAGTTAAGATTCACATTAACTAACAAAAACACAAAAACAGAAGTTTCAAAGTTTATGTGTTTAGGACCTGCACTGCATCCTCTAAGCCACGTTCAAGAAATGAAGTAAGCGACGTTCAAGAAATGACGTAAGCGGAAACTTCATCTTTAGCCTATGATCAGTTACTCTACTGTCCTGTAATTTGCAGGCATCATAAGGCTTACAGAAATCATCATGTCTTTAAAAGCAAGGCTTTGAATCCGTTGTATTACCTTAAAATTTTAGGGTCAACGGTTTATTTCCACCCAAACTATCGATATAACCATAAATGCACCTAAACTTACGACCTCAGTTTAATTGCACACAAACTTTAAAGATGGGGCCTAATTTCACCCCTAATTAGACCATCTCTATCTAATTGCACACAAACTATCAACATTAAGCGTAATTGCACAAAATCGCTGGTAATTTCATCCCTAATTAGGATCTTAAGCCAAGAAATTAACCCAACCTAAACCAATTTATGACCTGTTTATATTACGATTAAGATATGATCTTCTTCAACCGTGTTTAATTTGTATAAACAAGTGCAATTATGGGTGAAATTACCAGCGATTAGGGGTGAAATTACCATCGATTTGTGCAATTAGATAGAGATGATCTAATTAAGGGTGAAATTAGGTCTCATCGTTAAACTTTGTGTGCAATTAAACTGAGGTCATAAGTTTAGGTGCATCTATGGTTATATCGATAGTTTGGGGTGGAAATAAACCGTCGACCCTAAATTTTATGTTCTTATCTTTGCTGAACGAGCTCCAGTCCCAACCTTTGTCCGACATAGAAAATGAATATTGGATGATGAACTTCACATTAGAATAAAATGAAGTGGACCTGAGACTCCCTTTCATTCCTTATCTTCTCTTGTTGTTCCCTTACTTTTATTTCATACCTATATATAGAATTATCTCAATTTATCAACAAGAGAACACCAAGGTGGCACTTGATGATAGCAGTAGAAGAAGAAAAAAAGAGCAGAGTTTGTTCCTTAAATGTTACTTGCAGGACCGCAGAAGCTGGAAAGCACGAGCCTTGTTCCTCATTTGAGTCATTTCTTATGTTCAGAAAATGCTTATACTTGATGATTTTATGCAATAAATCTACAGCTCTCCACCTTCTTCACATTTTACCCTGCACCAAGACCTCTTTTCAATATTATTAGCAAGAAAAATGTGAGATAAGCAGAGAACAATCTCTTTAACCTGACCTCCAACGCCGCTAGATCCAGCAGTTGTTAAGTTCCATGTCCTCAATCACAACTTCCACTTCATCAGCTTATAATAAAAACAAAAACAAAGAAGGGATAATATTTTTAAACAGGTTACCTGCACAATAACGCGGAATAATGTTTATAAATAAATATATTTAGTTTTTAGTTTCAATAATATTTGTAAATAAATTTAGAAAACATTTGATTTAAAAAAGTAATTTAACTATAAAAACTAAAGGAGTTTATTCAAGGTGTGATTTAGAAATCTATTTAAGATTTATAAATCTATGTAAATTTCTTTGATTTTAAAATCATACAAAGTGAATTTTACAAATCCAACTCAAAATAACAAGTATTGAATAAGGATTTGAGTATTTGTATTTTAAAGGGAAATCCACTCAAATCCACTAAAAATACAAATATATACTCAAATCCGTAACATTGAATAAGAGGTGATTTTAATTAAGATTTATAAACGATATAACCAATAAGGGGTGATTTTAACTAGGATTTACAAATGATAGAACCAATAAGGGATAATTTTGATTAGGATTTTAAAATCAGTGATCGAATAACACATGATTTTACATGAATTTCTAAATCCATTAAAATCATACCTCTAATAAACCCCCTAAATGATTGTTAAATTTTTTTAAAAATATTTTCTAACTTTTTAAGAATAAATTTTCTGTTGAAATCTAGAACATCCATAAAAGTAGCCCTGGGCATTAGGTTTCTCGGTTCGATTTGGCTCTCGGTTATTTAGCCGGTTTCTGAAATTTTAGGAACCTCTCTTTTATATATATAACTAGATTCTAACTCGTGTTGAAAGACGAGATAATATTTTAAAAATTATTATTTTATTTAGAATCATAAAATAGTTATCATAAGTATCGAATATTTAATGACATGTAATTATCAAATGAATAATAATAACTATTGAATGATTTGTTATATAAAATCATTTATATTATTAACAAATAATATGTAATATCAAATTATTTGTATTCTTCATTAAATGAACCATTATTAGATAATCCACTATTATCAAATAACATGTAATATCTGACATTTGATGAACGAATATCAATGATCATATATTTATTATTGAATATCAAGCGTAACTATACAAATATCAAATGTTTATAGAGAAAATGATCATTTTAATAACCAACTTTGTCGTTTAGGCCAAAATAAATATGAACTTATGGTCGAGTCAAATAAAATACAATGTTTCAAAGTCAAAACCATTTTAAGTATGTAATAAGTCAACTACAATCTCAGTTACAGGGACGTTAAGCAACGTTTAGTCAGCGTTAATTCAGAACGAAAACCCCTAAATGTTCAAATCCAAATCCCTAATTCTCTAGTTCATATGTAATCTCTCAATTTTTTCTTCAAGTTCTTTGTCTCCCTCGAGTCTCTTTCGATTTCTCCAGTGATAATTATCAATGATCGGAACAAAACAAAAAGAAATAAGTTTGAACATAAGACAATATCCATAAACAAGTCTGAATATAAGACAATAAAGAACTGAACGAAAGAGTAAAATAAATAAGTCTGAACATAAGAGTATGAATAGTTTGAGTGAAAAGCAGTCATTGTTTGCTGTAATTTTATTTTTATTTTTGTTCAAATCGAATTGGGTTCGTTTTTGTTGAATTATTTGGACCATGGTATGTGCTAACATATTTGCTATGTATCTCTTTGTGTTTTGTTGCACATAGGAAATAAGAGTTCAGTTGTACCTGTATGATGGAAGAGCTTAACATCAACTCCTCGGGATGTCTTGTTTTTTTCCTTTAGAAGATAAATAAAGCAGATACTATCAATGGTTCTGGTGGTTATGTTCTTGAAGATGTTCCTCATCTCTCCGATTACCTTCCAGATTTTCTTGTATGTAGCTCTTAATCTCCGATTTCGTCTCTCTCTCTCTCACTGTCTCCCTCTTTTTCTTTAGTTTCGATTCAAATTTTTTTTTGTTTTTGAGCTCTGCGGTTGTAAAAGGTCCCAAAGTGGCCAAACCACCCAGTAGGTTTTAAAGTATTTATTAATGAGACAGTTAAGATTAAAAGGGATGGCAGGCAAAAACAGACCTTTGTCACTCATCCCATAATCAACATTCAAAAGTATAGATATAAGAAGTGCGATTGTCTCTGTAGTAATCCTCCAAGAGATTGTAAACAAGTCTTACACTATCCATGAGTAAAAGGAACCAACGAAAGTTTTACAAAATAAACAAGTATGAAAGAGTAAAGAAACAAATGACAATAGCCAGAAGACTAAACGTTGCTTAATGTCTCTGTAACTGAGGTTATAGTTGACTTATTACATACTTAAAATGGCGTTGACTTTGAAACATGATATTTTATTTGACTCGACCCCTAATTCGTATATATTTTGGCCTAAAAGACAAAGTTGATTATTTAAATGACCATTTTCTCAATGTTTATATGATAATTACTTGATATTCTTAAAAATATTTTATTTTTTTAATAATTTTTTGGTTTTATATAATTTTCTAACTCGTGTTCTCTTATAACTCATATAAACTCATAAAAAATATGTATGCACTAAAACTTATATTTTGTTTGTGAAATACCTATATGTTAAAAACTTATAGTATATAAGTTTATAATATGTACTAAAATTATATATTATATTTTATGTAATATAAATTGTTTTCTAATATATATGTCTGTTTTCAAAAATTTAAACATAACATATGTAAAAAAAGTCACAAATTTTTCATAAAATTTTGTGATATAATTTTGAAATTTATTTCATAAAAAATATGATAAAATAAAGCAGGAAAGAAAATAATTATTAAAAATATATCAAATCTTTTATTAGATATGATTGGTTATTAAAGATATAATCTAATATGAGTTAAAATATAAACTTAATAAGTTTTATTTATTTATTTGTAACTAATTTTTTATGAAGGATTTAAAAATGTAATTTTTTACAAATTCAAAGTCGTTGTCCTAAAGAAATTCTCTTTTAATAGTATAGACTAGATTTTAACCCGTTCTAGAGCACATGATAATGTTTTGAAAATTATATTTTAATTTAAAATCATAAGATAGTTATCGTAATTAGCGACTATTCAATGTCATGTAATTATCAAATGAATCATAATTATTAAATGACTTGTGATATTAAATAACTTATATTATTATCAAATAACATATAATATCAAATGACATATGATAAACGAATATCCATAACCCGTTTTTTTATTATTGAATATTAAATATTTATATAGTAATTAATTTACATTTCTATTACTCATATATTACTTTTTTTTTAATAGTTTTTTTGGTTTTGTAAAAAATTTCTGACATGTGTTTGCTTATAACTCATATAAGCTCATTACTCATATAAGTTCATAAAAAATATATATGCACTAAAATTCATATTTGTTTTAGTGAATTACCTATTTTTCTGACTCATTTTCATCTAATTTTTTTTATTGTATTCCTATTTTTATATACAAACTGTATCTAAATTTGTAATAAAAATATAGGCATAAAAATTAAATAAAAGTTATTTATATAATATTGTTATTATCTTATTTTTTTTCTTATTTATTTATTCTCGTAAATATTTTTATTTGAAATATGTGTTTGTTTAGAACCTATATATATACTTTAAACATATATCTTATAAATTAATATTATAAATATTATATGGATATATAAAAAAAGTTAATGCACTGTAAAGAAAATTAATGCATGCTTCCGTTAAGAGTTAAAGACAGAAATTCTCTCCCGTCTTCCACCTCAATCTCTTGTTCGGTTCAGAAGCGTAAGTAAACAATGGAAACGAGTTAAATGGGATCCTTGAATCCGTTGTTGAAACAAGTTAAATGGTTCGAGTACGACAATAAACAGTTCTTTCCTATTGGCTTAGGGTACGATAATAGTAGACCTGAAAAGGCTTACAAAGTCTTGGGCCTTCATTATGTGAGTAATCGCTCGTGGAGACCTGCCATCTACGACTGTGCGTCTCAAGCCTTCAAGTTCATTGATCAACCTGATGATATCATCTTTAACTTAAGTGATGGATTATTAAATGTGTGCTTGAATGGAAATCTCTACTGGGTTTCTTTTAATGGTGAGACTTGTAAATACTTCATCCAAAGCTTTGATTTCTCCATGGAGACTTTCAAACCATTTGTCAAGTTTATCAAACCCTAAAAAATCCCTAAACTTAATTGAGAACTACTCACACATAAAGAAATCAAAACAAACAATAGCAAATAAGAGAGACATGATAAACTGAAACTGAATTAATATAAAAGGGTTTAGAAAAACTTCTCTAAATTCGAATATAAGAAGATCGAGGGAAAAGAAAAATCGCCCAACAAAAGTAGAAGAAAAGAATAAGAACAATTGTCTGTAAAGTGGAAAGAAAGAACAGAGATTCAGAAAATTGGAAAAGTGAGTCTATAGAGAAGAGTGGTTGCTCTCTCTCTTTTAAACTTAGGGTTTTCTGATCCCTAAAAACGAGTTGGGCCTTAAACAATTAGGCTCAACTAGACAAAAGCTTTTCTGGAAAAAGGCCTCTGCGCATCGGGATCGATCGGTCCTAAATATGGGACCGATCGGTCTCCTCCTTTTTGCTCCGTTCTTCACAGCACTTTCTCTCAGATCCGCCTCCAATACTCCAAGTCTCCAAATCAGCTCCAAATCACCTGAAAATGACTCAAAACATGCGAGAATGCGACACAACACTCCTAGGAGTCTAAAATGAAGAATATGCAACTTATTAGTCAAAATATGAGAATAAATGGATCCTAAGTGTCTAAAATAATGCAAAAATAAATATGAAATTAAGTCAAAATGTATGTATATCAATTCCCCTAGACTTGTCTTTTGCTTGCCCTCAAACAAACAGAAAGACAAAAAATGAAAGTAAGGTTTGAAAACACAGGAACTCATTTCGTCATCAGAACACCACATAACCAAAAACTTTAGTAAGCCACATGGAAACTTACCTGGCAGAATCATGACCACCTTGTACTTCCCTCAGACCTTACAACCGTCTCAAACAAACTCCACGGTCACAACAAGACATCTGAATTTGCCAATACCGACCTCATGTATACTAGGTGCGGTCTCATGTATACTAGGTGCGGTCTCATTGAGGGAGTGTCGATCATTGGACATTTTGGTTCTCCTTCAGTCACAAACTGAACACACAGACTATCTTCCTGATGACCCCTTTCCTCTCATTCTTCCACTTTGGCAACCGATTTTCTCCCTAATCTTCTAGGGTATCATTTTATTTTTTCTATCGGTTGCCCTTTTGGTAATTCAAAGGTGTAGGCGAATAATGGCCTCACGAGAAATTTTCCTAGGCCTCGCTTCCACATTTGCGTGATCATTTCTCCAAGTAAAATAATGGGGTTGCACGAAATTTTCTTATTTCTTTACTTCAAAGAAAATCATATCATCTTTTCACTTCTTTTCGATCATAGGTTTTAGTCATCATGTTTTTAGGCATGCATTAACTTGACAAGTTGAGAGAGGGTGATCACACTCACACAGATAAGTCTTTCAGGATTGAGAGAAGAACCCGATCCAATGTATTTCCAAGCCCCAAGACAAGAGAGTGAAGTTAGGTTAGGTGCGAAATCGGCATTGGATCTTTCAAAAGCTCGAAGGGACATGGGTAACGTTGGAAATTTGTAGAGTCTCTAGGTTTTCCAATAGTCTTTAAAATATGTCAAGCTCGGATCAATGGTCACTTAAATCCCCAAAAACGTGGTTATTTCTCAAAAAATCATGGTTCACTGCATGTTTTTTGAA
Source organism: Lepidium campestre (assembly GCA_009757365.2). Lineage (NCBI taxonomy): Eukaryota > Viridiplantae > Streptophyta > Magnoliopsida > Brassicales > Brassicaceae > Lepidium > Lepidium campestre. The sequence goes on along the minus strand of WJSH01008753.1, from coordinate 89,938 downwards.
TCAACAAAATCCCTAAAATGAAAAACTTACTCAAGAAAAATTGAAATAATGACTCAAAAAATCAAAACAAAAGAAATGAAAAGTGTGGTTAGTAACAATTTCCCTCCCCCATACTTAACTTGCACCGTCTCGGTGAAAGAAAATCCAAGAAAGAGAA
>WJSH01008753.1:78909-89707 GCA_009757365.2 Lepidium campestre | reverse complement strand
GAATTAAATTGAACCAAAACCAACGAAAAAATGTATTTGGGCCCTCAGATCGGTTGGTCTAGATGTGGACCGATCGGTCTCTTACTTTGTTGTCACGAGTGAAACCCTTGGGATCGATCGGTCCTAAAGACCGGATCGATTGGTCTCCTACACGTTCAACAAATGAAAGCTTAATTCTTGTCCACTAGAGATTTTCCTGAAACAACCTGTGCCAAACACACTAGAAAATAATCAAAAAGCAAAATAAAATAAAATTATTCACAAAGATAAACATGGAAATGCTTCCCAAGTGCGCTTGTTTAAAGTCTCAAGCTCGACTTTGTTGACTGCCTTAAACAGCTAGCGGATCACCAAGAGGAATAGTTTCACCCTTAGTGACAACAGTATCCGCAAAATATGGCTCTAGGCGTTGGCCATTAACCGCAAAATTACTTCCTGCAATATCCAGCAATGCTACAACTCCAGATGGTCTCACTTCCTTGATAGTAAATGGACCGGACCGCCAAGATCTCGACCTCCCTGGAAAAAGTTTCAGACGTGAGTTAGATAACAACACTTGATCATTAAAAAAATATATCAAACCTGAACCTAATGCTTGTCTAGAATTTTAGGACCAACGGAAGTTAGAATTCTAGGTTGCTAGACAAAGTGGTTGATGCCACGGAAGTGGATTAGCTATAGATTATGTGCTTTGACTTTAAGACGATTTTTATTGTTCCCTGAATAATGTTTGAATTCATCATTCTAATTTCCTTAAGAATTTCCATGAACTTGATATTTTTTAGTTATTGAATTTAATCTCATTTACTCACCTTTGTTGCTTGATAACCCAAACAACCCGATTTGTCTTAGCTTGAATTTTAGTCTAAGAGATTGATAGTGTGACTTTTGGTCTCTGTGGATTCGACCCCTACATTACTACTGTGATTGTTGTGCAATTGCAGTAGAAATTGATAGGGTTAAAACTCTCTGTATCAAGTTTTAGCGCCGTTGCCGGAGACCAATTATGTCGCCTTTTGATCTAAGACTGAATTTTAGTCTAAGATTTATTTTTCTTACTTTTTCTTTTATCAGTTATATTTCGGGTTTGGTTAATAATTGAACCCCAAATAACACTTAATCAAAAATCATTCGGTTATTTGGATATATCCAAAGTCTAAATGGTTCAATTGGATTGATTCAGGTCCGAGTTTGGATTTCAGTTATGGGCTATATGCCCAGACCTACCAATAACCAACAGATCATTCTTTGTGTTATGCATGAGATCAAATTATTTTTAAATATTATATAAAATTAAAATTTTGAATAATTATTTTTAGATACTATATTAATTTAATTTTTGTTAAATTGAAGTGTAATTTTCTTTGTTTTAATTTATTAATATTTAACATATTTAATATATTAAAATATTGATATAATATGTTTGAAAATATAATTTTAGTAACATTTGTATCTTGTTCTATTAAGAATTTAATTAACATGCTAAAATAATATATGTTTTAATTAAAGAGATTTAGAAAGATGCCGAATTTTTCTCCGTCTAGTGGTTAGATTGATTGAGCTAATGATTTTGACATCTAAGATTTGATCTCCCACTATATTTGGTAGTTTAAAAAGAGATTTTAGGAATTAGACTTTTGGTTGTGGATCGGGTCTTGTCGATTCAATTGTTGACAAAAAAGAGATTTAGAAAGACAATATCTATTTATAAATTCTAAACTCACCAATTATTACTACACATATATTTGTTTTAATTTTATTTTTTGTATATGGTATAAACTACATGAGGTTTGTGGTAAATTTATAATTTGTTTTTGTAATTGTAGAATTCTGTTAGTTTACATACTAAATTATTAGAGGTATGCCATGAATTTATTAAAAATTTGTAATTGTGGTTTTTGTTGTAATATAAATACTAATTTTGGAAAAATACAATTATAACGATTCGTTTCTACTATGAGAAATTGTCTAACCTCAGTTTCCATTGTCAACGAATCAATCATCATGCCTCTGCCTGCCCCTAAAACACACTCAGGCTGTAGTGGAAGCAATTCCACTGGACAAACTATGCAAGAACAAAGGAATGAGGTTACACCTCCTCTATCACCAAGCGAAATGAGACAAGATGAAGCTTCCACTTCGAACAAAAACTCAAAGAAAGCTAAACGTATCTAGATTATCATTGGGTTCATCTATGAGTGTCCCAACTAGTTTAAAACTTTTTGACAACAATTCATATTTGCATTGTATAGATGTGTGTGAGCTAGTTAAGGAACCATAGATGTAGGTTTTTAATTAAGTACTTTTGTTGTGCTAATCGTAAGACTCATCTTTATCTTTATCTATAAAATTAACTTTTTGGGAAAAATAACCTTTATATTCGGAAAACGGAGTAACAAACTACAAATCAAATATTTGGGTTAGAATTTTTTAGATATATAAAGGAGATTTGAGCATCAAGGTTATTATAATATAGTAACAAAATTGAAACCAAAAAGCCCTAATTATGGAGCAGCTTCCGCTAGAGTTGAAGGTAGAGATACTCTCACGTCTTCCGGCTCGATCTCTCTTTCAGTTCAGAAGCGTAAGTAAACAATGGAACTCTTTTTTGAAGGATAAAAGTTTTGCCGACTACTACTTTTCTCGTTCCCATCCCCAATTAATGTTCCTAACCAAATCCAAAGTTTATTAGATAGACATCATCAATCTTGATCCCAACAGTATTGGTTCAAGATTAGAGTTGCGTGATCTATACTCCTATGGAATTCCTTTAATGCATAGAAGGTATGAACCAATCTTAGATACTTGTGAAGTTTGTGATGAGTTTTTGTTTTGTAAGTATTGGAAGGAGAACATGATAGAATTCTGGAATCCTTGGTTGAGACAGGTTAAACGGTTCGAGTACGAATATAAGAATAAATGGTTCTTTCCTTTGGGCACAGGATATAGTAATTGTAAACCTGAAAAGGCCTACAAAGTCTTGGGCAAGTTTATTAATCTCTATGCTCCGAGAGATAGGGATAGTAAAGCTGCTATCTTCGACTGTGCATCACAAATGTTCAAGTTCATTGATTTACCTGACAACGTCTGGCCCATAACTGATGAACGATCAACTACTGTGTCCTTGAATGGAAATCTCTATTGGGTTTCTGTTAATGGTGAGACTTGTAAATACTTCATGCAAAGCTTTGATTTCTCAATGGAGACTTTCAAACCTTTAAGTCTCATTCCTTGTCAGAAGAGCCATTATGACGAAGGACTTTTCCTTGCGGCTTTTAAGGCAGATCGGCTTTCTTTGTTAAAGCTATCTTATCCAACAAAGGAGATTGAGATTTGGGTAACAGAGAAAACTATCACTAGAGAGGAAAAGGATGTGGTGTGGATAAAGTGGATGACTTTGCCAAGAACTAACTTACCAAGGCACTTTGCAATGTTCTATCGCAATATTAGTTACTTCATTCATGACAAGACCTTATTCATGTGTTGTGACAACTATGAAACTGGAGTTGCTTACATCTATATTGTGAGGGAAGATCTCTGCAAGAAGATTCAAATAGATTCTGGGATTCGTTATAGTCATCACAGTTTTTATACTCCCAATTTTATCTCTGTTCCTTACTTTAGAGGTTAGATTGAGTGTGTTCCTAATCTGATTTTATTACCTTTTATTGCTTTTGTCTTTTTTTTTTTAATATTAGGATCTGAATTGAGTTCGAAGGTTTTAAGTCTTTTGATAAGCAAGCTCGTGCGATACTATTGAGAGATCAATAACCTTAAACAAATATTTGAGAGAGACGAAAACATAAACTTAAGAAACCTCTAAGTGGTTCCCTGAATTTGCAATCAGAAGCTTTGAAGCTTCCAACGCCTATAAATTGGCCATTTTTATCCTTCAACCAGTAAATGAAGACTCATACTTTACCAAAGATATTATCTGATTGAAAACAAAAAAATATATTACCTAATTTACAATCCTATAAAATATTAGTTTTAGTAAATTTCTAATCAGAGAAAGGTTTAAAACTTTTCTTATTAAAAGTAGTCTATTTTTTTCCTACCAATAACCAAAGGATGATATTTTTTTTCTTTCTTCTGATTAATTATAAGGGTTGGATTACATAAACAAGATCCAACTAGGATCAGAAAGAGCTAAGGCTGGAGGAAAATATTGAAATCCCGAGAAACTAAACATTCAAACAAAAAGACCAACCTAATGCCCAAAAGAGGGAAACAAAGACCAAAGAAAAACTATAATTCTATTCTACAACTAAAAGAAGGATTGTCTGCAAGAACATAATCATCTCAATTCTCTTTGCCCTCACTTGCACTTGGTAGACTTCTAAATATAATGAACCTCAAAAGAGAGGGCACCAACAACAAAACCAATACCACAAGTCGACAAGGCTGATACTCGGATGAAAGCTAGCCTAACTGTTTAGACCATGATCTAGATCTCATATATAATTTTGATAGGAACTCATAATGAAATAGAAATAACAAATAGAAAAGGTTCATAAATCTTTTCAAAATTGAAGAGTACATAGTTGTCTCCTTGAAGGTTACAAAGTCTCTGAAAAAATCTCTAAAACTCTCTATTGAAAGTCTGCGTAAAAGAAAGATCTAAAAAAAAAACTAGGTTAAAAGTCATATAATCGGATTTGGGTCGACCCGGATCCAAATAACTACTTCTCTCGTTACTTCAACATGCTTCACCTTCATAAGGAATACAAACAATAAATTTGCAACATTTTTCTATTAATCCGAGTAAAACTTTACTACCATTCCAATCTTGAGAGAATCATATAAGATTTGTGAAGAAAACATATAAGATCGCATAGATAACTTATTCTTCATATTCATGCCTGATCTTAATTTTCTGCTTAGTTTAATAATTTTTGGTTAATCAATATTATCTAAATCCTAATATTATTCAGAATACACAATTAATGATTTAATTTTGTACTATTTCTATATTATAGACGATTTAAGATAATGCTGGAAAAAAAGGAAAATCAAAGATATTTTACTTTTTTGAAAATGGAAATTTGTAACTAAAAAGATAAAAAAGTCAGGTGAAAACTTACGAGTCAAGTAACTGTACCTGAAAAAACCCTTCCTCTATATAAAGTCAGAAACCTTCCTCATAATCCTTCACAAATCTTCTCACAACTCTCAATCTGATTTCGTCACTCTGAAGCAACTCAGCTTTTTCTCTCTCAAATCAGATAAATCAAAGATGAAGCATCTAATTGGCCGTCTCTTCCGCGTCGCTGACTCCGCTAAGTACACTCTCCTCCGACCCGATTCACAGAAACCGAGCCGTCGTTCCGAGTCAATTTTCCGTTTTTCATTGTTTCATCGCTCAAAGAAGCAAAACTCTTCCGTTCCCGAAGAACACTTTCCGGTTTATGTAGGAGACGAGATGGAGAGGTTCGTTGTGAGCATGGAACTACTTAACCATCCGATTTTCATCGGTTTGTTAAACCGATCGGCTGAAGAGTACGGATACGAACAAAAAGGAGTTCTACAAATCCCCTGCCACGTTTTAATCTTCGAACGAATCATGGAATCACTTCGTCTTGGAATTGCGGTGCCAACTGAATTAATCGGCGACGAGATGAATTGAAGAAGAAGTTAGGAGAATCTTTGTAGTTAGATTGAAACGAAGTGTTTGATCTGATTTGTTTTTTTTTGGTTCAGATACTGATTAATACTTCGTTCATCGTGTAAATACAGATGCATATTTTTTTATTTCTGAAATTCTTAAAATTTGTTGTTGCACAATTTCCTAATTTTTTCGCCGGTTAATGAATCGGTTTGATCTTCTTGGGAAGATTGTATATGGAAATTTGGTTTTTTTTTTTGTTTATCTAAAATGACCAAAAGGAAACCGGAGTAACCGAAAGTTCTTACAAAACCTGGCCAAAGGCCTAGAAAAACGAAACCCAAAAAGAAGCATTGGACTTATGCTCTCAAATCATTGTCAATAGCATTGAGTAACCATAAAGGAGCTCCTCGAGCAATATATGAGTTGAAAAGGCCGAGGTTGATCACACTAGCAGCAATGCGCCAAGCCACCGTATTGGCCTGTGGACTGGTAGTGATAAAATCACAAGACCGAAATTGTTCCTGCAATGTTGTGATCTTTTACAGGTACGAATGATACAATGGCCAATCCGAAGGTGTCTTTATGGCTTTCTCAAGGGAAACATTTTCAAAACAGAATTCGACCGGAACACTTTGCATAGCCCACATAAGACACTTAAACTCTGCGGGCAAACGATTATGTGTAGGCTTTATATCATCTCTCGCATGAAATAAAACAGTACCATTGTGGTCACGTACAATCCACGCCACACCACCTAGGCAATTTGCTTGGAGCCATTTGACACTAATATTACACTTAACCAAAGGACTGCAGGGTTTTAACTACCGGGAGCTAAGATCTGATCAGCTATGGTAGCCTCTGTCCACCATGATTTCCCCTAACTGAGACTGAAACCAGAGATTGGCCTCTTCAATTGCAGCAGCAATCAACACATTTGAGTTGTGTGGACTGTTAGAGAAAATAGAACTATTTCTCTGCTTCCAAACTTCCCAGAGTATCCATGGCAAAGCATCTCTACAATCACTGCGAGCATTGGAGCTCTCAAGAAAACGTCCATATAGGAAACAATCGATGAGCTCAAACTTCTCAAACCTGCATTTCTCCACACAGCTTCGGCATTCACACATTCAAAGAGGACATGGCTGATGGTTTCTTCGTCTTGCTTACATATGGAATATAGAGGATCAACTAGCATTCCATGAGAGCGCATGCATTCCGCAACTGCAATAGCACCCGATAAAATACGCCACATAAAGAACTTGATCTTTGGCTGCGTTTTTCATTTCCAAACTCTGGACTTAACCTTGTTGACTCTCAGCATTTTAAAGTCTCTGCCTCAAAAGACTGATTTGACAAAAACCAGCATCCACTCTTAACCGAGTACTTCCCATTCCTCGTGAAAGGCCATACCCATTCGTCCTCACCTGAAACATTTGGCGGAAAACTAGTGATTCAATTAACATCATGTTCAGGGAACAGACGCCCGATAATATACATCTTCCATTCCCCTAAATGATCAATCAGTTCTGCTACCTTGCTGTTAAAATCCAATACCGGTGCAAGGCTAGTAGGAGCACGTGGTTTATTATCAAAAATCCATTTGTCCTGCCAAATATTCGTACTTTCTCCATTACCAACCGTTTTCATGATCCCTTTAATTAGCAAATCACGTCCATGGATAATACTTCTCCAAGCATAGGAGGGATGAGATCCTTTCCCGGCTTCAAGAAAACAAGAGTTAGCAAAATATCGGGATTTGTAAAGTCTGCTCATAAGTGAATTCGGTTCAGAGAGAAGTCTCCAAGCTTGCTTAGCGAGCAAAGCCTGATTAAAATCACCAATATCCCGGAATTCTATGCCTCCCTCCGCCTTTGACTTACACAATTTTTGCCAAGCAACCCAATGGATCCTTTTTTTTTTTTCACAATTATTCCACCAGAAGTTTGAGACCGCAGACGTGATCTTGCAGCATTGAAACTTTGTCAGCTTGAAACATGACATGGCATAAACCGTGAAACCACCGATTTGATCAATACTTCCTTACCACCAAATGAAAGAGTTTTATCATACCATCTACTAAGCCTTGAGTTAAGCTTGTCCGTAATTAACTGAAGTATCTCGCTTTTAGATCCACTAAAGCATTCCGGTAATCCTAAATACTTACCATCTCCGCCTTCCGCCGTAATTCCCATATACAGGCCAAATAATCTCTTCATATATGGGTCTTGCTTGCTACCAAAGGTAATCGCAGATTTATTAAAATTTATCTCCTGCCCCGATGCTTTTCCATACAGCTCTAGACACCTCAAGACTTCACCACACTCTTTGAAGTTGGCTCGGCACACAAATATGCTGTTATCAGCAAATAATAGCTGCTGCACCGATGGCCCAGACCGTGTTAATTGAATACCAGAGACCTTGCCGAGAGACACTGCTTGTTCCATCGAATGTATAAGCGCCTCAGCACAAAGAATGAAGAGAAAAGGGGACAGTGGATCACCTTGTCTCAAGCCACGAACCGGTTTGATAAAACCGTGGGACTGACCGTTTAGGAGAACCGAGTAAGACACTCACCTCACACATACCATAATCCACTGCACCCATTGCTCAGCAAAATCAAGCCTCTTGAAAAGCTCCTCTAAAAAATCTCATTCTACACGGTCATACGCTTTGGACATATCTGTTTTGATAATCATGTAGTCCTTATCACACTTCGGATTAGTCCTCAACGCGTGAATCATGTCATAAGCGACAAGTATATTGTCGGAGATTAGCTTACCAGCAACAAAGGCACCTTGTGTCTCTGAAACTATAGCCGGTAACCATCGCTTTAACCGATTGCTAAGGTTCCTGGATACTATCTTATAAGATACCGAGCAAAGGCTTATAGGCCTAAGATCAGTCATCTTCCTCGGTTTCTGCACCTTCGGGATCAAACATATTTGGATGTAATTCCAATTATTAGGCATCAAACTTGTTGTAAAGAACTCCTTCACTTCGTGTATAACATCATCACCAACCACATCCCAAAAAGTCTGATAGAAGAGTCCGGTCATACCGTCGGCCCCCAGAGACTTGCAACTTTTAATACTAAAAGCCGCAACCTTAATTTCCTGGTTTGTGATCTCTTTGGTGAGTTCTCTATTCATGTCCTCATTTACACGTGGAGCCATATTTTCCAGCAGCTCCATAAACCCTGAAGGTGTTGTAGAGGTAAATAAATTTCTGAAATAATCCACTGCCACTTCTCCTTTGGACCCCTCCGTTAGTTGCTCAACACCGACATTATTGATCAAGACTGGAATCGAATTGCATGCTCTTCTTCTATTCACACTTTCGTGAAAAAATTTGGTGTTGCGATCACCATCCTTCAACCAATTTTCTTTACTCTTTTGTTTCCAATAAATTTATTCTTCTCTATATGCTTGAGCAAGTTCAAATTTTGTGTCTTTAAGCACTTGAAAATCCGGTGAAAGCTTCTGCCCTTCATGTTCCAAAGTTGCCTTCAATCTCTGAAGTTTAAGATTCGAATTACAATCAACAATCTTCTTCCAATGAGAGAGAGCTGATCGACATTTAGCTATCTTAGAGGTCAACGGAACCCTCAAGCCCATGTTACACGACCAAGCATCTCTAATAACCTCTCGAATCCTTGGTTTCTTAAGCCATCGATGATCAAACATAAACTGCCTTGTTTTGGAGTGGAATCTGTTGGAAATTTGTTTCTGTTTGGATTTGAATCTATGCGTAATCTCATGAGTTTCAGATTGAGTGGTTTTGTTTTCGCGGGAAAAGTAGAGTTTTCAATTCTTAGCTCGAAGACATAACAATATTCCTTAATCGGAAACCAAACAAAATACAATGTAAAAAGTATAAGGGTGATTTACTAATATAGTTTATGAAATATAGTTAATTACTTATATAGTGCATGTTATTTCATGATTACTCAAATAGTCTTCAAAAAATTTAAAATACAAGTTTACCTTCATTTTTTTGTAAACAAAAAAAGTAATAACGAAAATGTCATTAATGAAAATTGCCACATCAGCATATCCCTCATTGCAAAGTCTACCAATCAAAACAAGTTGAAGCGTGGTAAACTTTAAATGGTACGATAGATTGTACCCTATGCGTGGTAGAGTTTACAAGATAGTTTGGAAAACTTTCGAGTCTAAATTTCTGGTTGAAATATCTACTTTGGTAGATGTAATGTTGATGTGTGATAGACTTTGAAGTCCTTCATGGCAAAATTTGGTAGAATTTACAAGCTAATTTGGTAGAGTTTCGAGTAGTCAAATTTCAAATAAAATTTCTAGTTTGGTAGACTATCATTTGACGTGTGGTAGACTTGAAAGTCCTTCATGGTAGAGTTTACAAGCTACCTTGGTAGACTTTCAAGTATAGATTTGAGGATGAAATTTCTAGTTTGGTAGACTTTGGTTGACGTGCGGTAGACTTTGAAGTCCTTCATTGTAGAGTTTGGTAGAGTTTACATGCTACTTTGGTAGACTTTCGAGTTGTTATTTCTGAATGAAATTTCTAGTTTGGTAGACTTTTAGATGACATGTGGTAGACTTTGAAGTCCTTCATGGTAGAGTTTGGTAGAGTTTACATGCTACCTTGGTAGACTTTGGAGTTGTTATTTCTGGATGAAATGTCTAGTTTGGTACACTTTGAAGTCGTTCATGGTAGTCTAGTAGAATTTATAAGCTACCTTGGTAGACTTTCAAGTAGTCCATTTCAGGATGAAATTTCTAGTTTGGTAGACATTTACGTGTGGTAGACTTTGAATTCTTTCATGGTAGAGTCTGATATAGTTTACAAGGTATCTTGGTAGACTTTCGAGTTGTTATTTCATGATGAAATTTCTATTTTGGTGCTTTCGTTTGACGTGTGGTAGACTTTGAAGTTCATCATAGTGAAATCTGATAGGTTTTACAAGGTAGCTTGGTAGACTTTCGAGTTATTTTTTCAGGTTAATATTTTTAGTTTGGTAGACTTTATGTTGATGTGTGGTAGACTTTGAGAAGAGAGAGGAGAATAGAGAGAGAAAAAGGAAAAAGATAAGAAAACTTTTATTTTTTTTCGATGGCAAACTTATAATATAATGAAAATCCTAAATTATTTATGACATTTCTCCTCCTACTCAAATTTTCAAATTTTCTACATACTATATAAGTAATTATTATA